>JAOTRQ010101426.1:0-20168 GCA_028565875.1 Hoplisoma paleatum | reverse complement strand
ATTTCCGATCAACCTAGTGCATGTTTTTGGACTGTAGGAGGAAACCGGAGTACCCGGAGGAAACCCACGCTGACACGTGGGAGAACATGCAAACTCCACACAGAAAGTCCCCAGCCCGACCCGGGGATCGAACCCGGGACTTCTTGACAGTGCTGACCACTCAGCCACAGTGCCGCCTATATAGTTACAGTATGCCTTTATTACGTGTAGTAAATGCAATAATTTTACCTTGTATGAAACATTCTTGGATCTCTTGGACCTATTCCTTGGATCAGTACACGTCTAATTTAGGCACCATTCTGCAGAAATACTAAATTTAAATATAGATTTTAAATAACTGTGAAACATTTTTAAATTTGAATGTGTCAAACACTGGGTTGAGTTATTATATCTAAATCTAATAAGTACAGGATAACACTGTGGCCTCACAGGAAGAAGGTTGTTGTTTCAATCCTCAAACGAATCGTTATCACGATTAAATAACGATTTATTATCCTTCTGTTATATATAAACACACATAAGAGGGACACACAAGGTGAATGAAAAGCACAAGTTTGCATCACTCACATTCACATAACGGTGAATGAATGATATACATCTGCAGGACAGTGTGGGAATGGAGAATATCTGCTTTAAATGAAATTTCTTTAATCTTACCTTCTATTCTCACTTGTACTGTTTTAAACAACGTCTTTCTTTCGGCCAAAATACAACAAATCTTAACTATGCCAGTATTTTGAGTTGTTCTGGAGCATTCTATGTCTCTTTTTTTCACACTACTAGTCGTATAAACGTTTATTTACTGAGCTACAATTGGCTACTCACCCGAACAAAGCGCGGTGATTGGTCCGCGATCATTAAGCCACGCGGAAATACTAAATTCTACCCAATTGGAGAAAATAAATTAATAAAAAACAAACCAATCATTACAGAGAAGGCTGAACGAGTACGAAAACGGGTAGGAAATGTACACTTCCGGGACTCCCTATCGATGTAAGATGACGTATTGGTAAGACTCGCCCACTAGATTCTCAGTATTACCATAAAAGGTACATAGCAAAGCATAGCCACAGTGAGATTCTGACTTTTAAGTGTCTTCTAGCCACTGGATATGCTCAGAGAAAGTGAATTAAATGTTAATACAATACTTAAAGTTTGTGGTGCAATGTGTGTGCTCATAAATGTACAATAACTTTACCTAAATTATAACTTTAATAACAATGACTTTAGCCTTAAGCCTTAGGCTTATCATCAGTGGACATACAGCACAAACTTGAGCAAGATCATTATTATTTCCAGTTTCAAATTCGAGCAAGAATTTAAGCAAAGCCTTTGCAGTCCTACCCTTTCGCATGTGATACAGCATTTAAGTGCTCACCAGCACCCCAACAATCACAGACCATGCTTTCTCTCTGAAAAGTGAGTCTATTAAGAAAACAGTGATCCCTGTAGACAGCCAACCATTGTGATTTTCTATGAGATGTTCGCACCATTCTGAGCAGGGTTAAAGTCTGTAGTCTAAATATAGTTCCAGGTAGAGTCCTGAGGGTCCGTGCAGGTGTGTTTGATGAGGGTTCAATGGTTTAGGTGCTAGTTCCAAGCAGCTTTAAAACAACCACCTTTGTTCCACTGCCCAAATAAACCAAGACTCAAAATATATCTCTATCTATTTTACCCTTCGACCTAGTGCATGTTTTTGGACTGTGGGAGGAAACCGGAGTACCCGGAGGAAACCCACGCTGACACAAGGAGAACATGCAAACTCCACACAGAAAATCCCCAGCCCGACCCGGTGGATCGAACCCGGGACTTCTTGCAGTGAGGCGACAGTGCTAACCACTCAGCCACCGTGCCGCCCCAAAATTTATACAAAGTGAAAATTGGCAATGGCAAAAAGTTGTCATTAATACACTAAAATGCACGTTAAAGACCAAAAGAAACAGAAATTGATTTGAAGTTAACTAAGTTTCATTTTGATGGACTGTAGTTGCACTTTGTTTCAGAAAATCTTACATAGATTTACATAGAGAATACTTTGCATATTGTCCACCGAATCAGAAACAAAAATGTAAATAATATGCAAACGAATCTCCAAAGTTTATGCGCCAAAGTTGTTCTACCATATTTAAAGATTAGCCATGAAACCGATAACGCCTAGTGCTGGTGTTTATTCAAGTAAAACCCCAGCGTATTTGAGAACTCAACTATAATTAATTTTACTTAAGTATTTGTACATTTGCGATATACTGTACAATATCTTGGAAATGTTTATGACTATTATTATTTAATTCTAATCTATAAATACTATTATACAATTCATGTTTTAACAATTTCAGCACATAAATTATGTGTTGAGTAAAACATACATCATATTATGGGTGTGTTCATTTGTCACACTGACACCTTTGTTTGGACTGTCATCAACCCAACAACAATATTAAATTGCTTATTTGTGACTTTTGAGGTTATTAAAATGGACAAACAGAACTGAGCCACAGCAGAGAATGATCTCTGATCCTGTATAAAGCACAGCAACAACAGTCATTTATCAAATACTGATATATCCAGTGGGCAAATCCCATGTGGCAAGTCTTTATCTTGTACTTTAGTACCCTTGCAGACTCTGTGCTGTAGTACTGTGACAACATATTTGTTCTTTCTCTGAGAATTTTTGTGTCTTCTCCATGATTCTGTTATTTGGGCCACAGTTTTATTTTATTGTGCATATTATATTATTTTGCGGATATATAGCATTATACATGAGTAATTAATGTATAAAACATTTCTTACAACTACAGTTAATAATATTAGAAACAATTATGAACAAATTCAAGACATATGCAAATGAATCATTTATTGCAAGGTTTTGTCCTGTGTTTGCTACTATGCTACTATTAGATGACAGCACACAAAAGAACTAAACAAAGAAAGGGGTAGAATTACTGACATTCATCAGAATCAATAGAAACAGCTTTCTCAGAGTATCATTTGCACCTACTGATACACACACTTAAATGTGTCTCCAGATCATATTAAAATGTACAGAATATCAAATTGAAAAATCCTCCCTTATGACTTTCTAAGATTTACTAGTACAGAAAATAAATTAGTTTTTCCTGTAGTATTAGTTGAGATCAATAAAACAATACATTGTTCTTGCATTTATAATTAGTCGACTCAAGTCAAATCAATTTTCTTTGTATAAAAGTCATCTGTTGAGCAAATAAAATACATTTCAATGTAAAAATAGTAAGCAATCATCAATCATTAATTAGAAGATATCACACTTGCTCAGTAATGTGCCAAAGTGTTGAAAAGGTCAGTTTTTTTGTCGATTGCACTTTCACAATTTCAAAAAATGTTTGCAGTTTGCACAAGATTTGCATGTTTGCTACATTTAACTAAATAATGAACAAGTTTCAACAAAACATGCTAATGTACCTAATGTGCCTCAAAATTGAGAGGCCATGACATTGAGAGCTGTACAGTATACAGTGGTGATGTACAGTGGTGATCATTGTTCTGCACATATAACAAGCTGATAACAAACTAATAACAGTTTTTTTCTGCATGCAGTGTTGAGAGGATTAATATGACTTCATATTTTACTTCAGGCAAGTTTTTATTGATATTTTAACACACATGGTTGAATATTAAGTACATTTATAGTGAAACTACTGAGACATTCCATTTTAAATGAAACTACAGTCAACATTCCAAAAAAAACATAAAGTTAAACAAAGCAATGGAACACAGTACTGCTTTAACAGTGTTGTAGTTTAGACTAGATTGGACTTCCAGGATCTACCATCCTTGCTGGCTGACCATGTCTACACAAGCCAGTGTTGTTTTATCTATGACCTTTTATTTAATTCGACTGGATTAGATCTAACAATAGAGAGGCATTATTATGCATTGTTTCAATCAAATATTTCTCTATCAATATAGAATAAAAATGTTAGTAAACATGTTGTAGTTAAGCGATTTAATAATATAACCCACATGGTAAGAAAAACATACTTTGCATTTGGGTGTGCTCAACTGTCTCTGTTTACCTGATGTAATGCACACCTTGCAGATTTTTCAAAACATGTTTAAAATGGTTAAAGACAATCGTATCTACTGACCTTCACACAGGAAGATAGGTAAACCTTTTGAAATAATTACATCATAACTGGCACAATCTTATTTACATGCTGCTACTATCTGTTAATATAGTATTTACGATCAATAACAACTATAAATATGTGTAACTCGATTGTTTTCTTATTCTTTTTTGGCCAATGTAACCTAGTTTTCACAGGTAGTCTAGAGAGCTAGATTAGATGTTCAGGTAAATTAACTGTGAAAGCGACAATTGGATTTTAATCATCCAACCATGCAATGTTTAGTTTTACCACGGCCTAATTTTATTTAGGGACGCACAGTGGGCATTAAACACCTGAATAGATTGCCTGTCTGTATACCCACCCACACAAGATTTCAGTATCTACAATTAACCTGACTGCATGTTTCTAACCTGTGTTCTTGTACTTCTTATTGTAAGTCGCTTTGGATAAAAGCAATGCAATGTTTATAACCTGACAGCAAGTACTCTGAGGAAACAGACACTGAGGAATCGAACCCGGGACTGTTATATATGTGAGGTATAGATGAGGTTTGGGAAGAGAGACCGAAATAAATTAGGAATGTATAGACTAAGAGATCAATATACTATTGAGTAAAAGATGCTGAGGATGGAGATGCAAGACAAGAGAAGGGAAAATTAATAAAAAGTTCAAATGTTTTTTTTTGCCAGGCCAAAGTACTATACAACACTATGAAGAAACTGAAAAATAATTAAACTCATAATTTTCACATTTCTCGCTTTCAATTTGCTCACAGAGTTTATTACAGGTTCAACTGAACACCATAAAATAATAATAAAAAAAATAACATAACAAAAAAACGAGCAAAACTACAGCACCCTGAGCGCAGTCGTGTACCAATCCGAAGGCGCCTCATCATCCCAGAGTGCATTGCAGGATCCTGAAGTTTAACGCATGCGCAGTACAACATCGCCGGATGAGATTAGGGTTGAAGATTACAGCGTTTGTGTGGATTAGAGAGCAGTTCTGGGTCCGTAATGCTACGCGGCGCTTTGATTACTGCTCGGGTGCTGGATTATGACTATCGGTGACCAACACGGTTTTTTATATCATTTTACACGAGGTGGGTTGAGCAGGGTTGTGTACAATTGGCTGTTAGCCTGATGGAGCTAGCACGAGACTGAAGTGACCGGATTAACAGCCACTAGCTCAGTACCTGGAGACGCTGTTTACCAAGAGCTTATCTTTTATTCAGGTATTAGTGTTTCTTATCGAAAAACTCGTTTAATTACTCAGGTATATTCACACATATCGAGTTAGATATTATTTCTTTATAGTCTAGTAATTAGTCCAGTCTCGACCGGTTCTGTTCATTATACGAGGAAACCTTGAACTAAAGTCACTCGAGTTGTTTGCGTCACGGTGGAATTTAAATGTTTATTATTTATATTACAACATGTTATATTTATAACACAAACGTCTGTGTAATAACTGTCGTTTATTGTTTTTTTAAATCATGACAGAGAACTAGATAAAATAATAACGTTTCAGAGACTTAACTACCAAGACTCGTGACTTCAATAACGACCTTTATGAGAGATTAAAGTGTTTCTAAAGTACAAAATAACTCTAATTACTTCTATTTCGCTGTTTTTAATTCACGTTTATCGTTTCTAGGTCAACTAATATTAAGAATTAGCAGCATTATTTGTGTAATTTTGTTTATTCAACGAGACTTTTCTTTTTTGAGTTCTGACAGAGACCTGCACCGGTAACAGTATAAATGAGATACAAAATATTACATATAAGAACATTTGAAAAGACTGCAAAGGAATAAGAATTTCCCCTGTACATTACTCCAATTAAAAAAAAATAGTATGCTAATGTTTCTTACTTTTTAAACCCATTCTATTAAGTATTAACAGTTTCTCCCTCTTTAAACTGATTCTGTATCTCATTATTGCTGCTACTGCAAGTCTCCTCACTAAAACCCTTTTTTGCAGATAAAGTACTCTTGTTTGATTTGGATTTAGAATTAGAATTTTTAAGTACTTGTCACCACTGTGCATTTACACGCTTTATCTCTCCACATTTAACCCAATCTGTTCAGTGAAACACACTAGTGAACACACACTAGAGGGCAGCAGTGAGCACACATTCCCGGCACAGAGCGCTGCCCTAGCCACATTGCCCGTGTTTTAGTTGTGACATGCCGTCTCTCAGAATCAAACCGGCAACTTTCTGATGACAAGTCCAGTTTTCTAACCACCAGGCTGCGGCTGCTCAAACTATTAGATGTTTATGGAGATGTGTTTGACTAAAATGAGCAGTGTTTAATTCTTATTGTAGTACAGAATAAAACTACATTGATCAGATTGGTTAAACACATACAGATCAATCTATCTTGTTTTTCCTTTGCTTAATTCTATTCAGGGTCACAGATCTTGCCGGGTCTACACACAAGCACACACATGCATGACAATTTCAGTATATCCAATAAGCCTGACTGCATGTCTTTGGGCTGTGAGAGGAAACTGGAGTACCTTACAGACACGGATAGAGCATGCAAAGTCCACACAAAGCTACCTAGGAAAGGCGAATTCTAATTAAAACATTATCATTATATTTGTTCTCCTCATCCTCAGTCAACAATAGCTGAACGTTGCAAAATGCATCAGAAAAGATTCGTGAAATGTTTTTATCAAATGTTTTTTTGTTGTTTTTACAGGTGCTTCCTTTGCTCTTTGGAGTTCTGATCTGCACAGATTCACATCTGCAGCAACGGCCATGTTATACACATAGGAAAGATCTTCTTTGTGTAAAAAAAATAAAACACTGGTTGAAGTCAGACTGACTGCAGTCAGGATCAGATGTTCCAGAGTTGTGCCTGTATTGCGTTCTGTTTTTACTAGTTGGCAAGAAAAAAAGTTTTTTGTTTAGCTTCTGAGAACTGATTTCAGTTTGAATATTGGCTGTGCCAAACTTTGACTCGAGTTGTTTTTACATGTAAGGATTTGGTCTTCACTTTTGTGCACAAGTGTTTGTGGGCTTTTCTTTCCTAAGCTTATGCAAATCTGTAGACATTGCCTGTTGTTTTTCGCACAGTTTTTTTTCTGTGTTTACTTGTCAGATTGTGACACATCATCTGTTCAACTGGCTTTTTGCCAAGGAGCAATGTGAAGCCATTTAAAAAGATTTTGGACAGCAGAGTGGATTCCAGCATTTATTGTGATGGCTGTGTCTGTACAGTCTACAAAGAAAGACCCAGTTTCAGGACTAAAGAGGTCATATCAAGATTTTTAATTTTAGCCGAATGCACATTTATATTAAAATACTATGTGGCTACAATAAATTCATTGTCAACTTTCTTACGTTTGGCTAGTTAAAGCTAGCGGGCAGGATTGTAAATTTTAATCTATTGTGCCCAATATCTTAACCTTCTTCTGGAGACTGGACTGCGATGGCACTTTATGGCAGGACATGAAAATCTGCTGACAAAGCTTGAACTCTGAACTTTCTGGGGGAGACTTAACCAAAAAGGATTTCCAAGTCACCCTTTTTTAAATGAAGTTTAGCTTCAGGGTTAAAAAGACAGAATGAAGCTCAAAAAGCAGGTGACTGTATGTGGCGGGGCCATCTTTTGCGTGGCTGTCTTCTCTCTCTATCTAATGCTGGATCGTGTCCAGCCTGACTCAGGCAAGAGACAGGATGGAGGAAATTTTCCAAGGGTAAGGACAGATTTCTTTCATTGTTCTTCTACTGTGTTATGTTTGTTATTTTTTATCACATAAACCACAGTTGTGGGGGAATTGGATAGACAAAAATGCTTAGGACTTGCTTTATTGTAACTTCTCTTTAGTTCAAAGACCTTGCCAAATTGTTTTTGCGTGAAACACTAGATTTACCAGGACTGAACACACTCATGAAAGATTTATTTGAAAATGGCTATCAATACAGTGTGTACCAAACAGGACATAATTAATTGCTTGAAGTGTGCCTCTGTCACACCTGTCATGCTTTGTGTTAGTTAGTTTGCAAAGAGCTGGGTTGGTTTGAAGTTACATGTTACATCTTTAATCAGGACATATAAAAGTGCACCCGGAACAGATATCAAGAAAAATTTGTTTAGATTGTTGACTTTGTTTACATTGTTGTCACTGAACAAAATGTGACATTTCCTCTTTGGACGCATTGCTTTGGAATGCTTTGCTTTTTTCTTCTTCACCCTGCCCAGTATCTGAACCCTCGGTACTTTACACCCGGTCACAAATGAACAAAAGGTTAAACTAATGCAAACACAGATGGAGATAAAAATGTTCTTGGTATTATAAAAATTCGCAGTGCAAATTATGCTACCAGCTTAGTTTTTTCCCCCCCAATGATTTCCTTTGTAAGTGTGTTGTGTATTTTGTGTAATTTTTTGCTGTACTTGCTTAATAATTTACTACATTTTATTTTTGTAACTTTATCATCACCGTTGCAATTTTGTTGAGCTTTTTTATTAGTTGGTCAATTAGCCATACATTTTATCATTATTAATTAGTTTATTAATTATTATTCGGTGATTGAGTACAACCTGATGACAAGGGCTGTGATAGCTTAGCGGTTAAGGTACTAGGTTTGCGATCAGAAAGTTGCCATTTCAAGCTCCCTTACCACTAAATTTCCACTAATGGGCTGTTGTTACAATGTTATAATTGTCAATTTGGATAAAGGGTTTTGTTAAATACTGATGCTTTTGATAGGTGACTGGGATCTGTCCCGATAGCATATTTGTGACCAATTTAACTTACCGTTCTTATATACCTCTCTTTTTAGAGTCAGATTTCAGTGTTGCAGAACCGTATTGAACAGCTGGAGCAGCTCCTAGAGGAGAACCACCAGATCATCAGCCATATTAAAGACTCTGTGCTGGAGCTTACAGACACAGGGGCCGTCTCGCCAAGCGGTCACCTTCCATTCCGCACTGCCAATGGGTCCTGGGTGTTACCCTTTGATGGCAGGTCGACCTCTCTTGCTGTCAAACCCCAAGATTGCCAGTTTGCACTGGGCCATGGCCAGAGTGACCTACTGGTAAGATTTATTTAAAAACGCTTTGAGAAATGCTTTTTAATCATTGCTGTAAAAAATGCAGACATGAAGGATCATGGCTATAAATTCTAATTGCTTTTTGCTGTCAGATTAAGCTTTGTACTATTTGTGTGTATGTGTGTGTGTTATAGATGTTGGATGTATACTCTTTGCTGAGTTTTGATAATGTGGATGGAGGTGTATGGAAGCAGGGGTTTGAAATCACATATGAGCGCACCGAGTGGGACAATGAACCACTGCAAGTGTTTGTAGTGCCTCATTCCCATAATGACCCAGGTGGGTAGTCTGTATTGATTTTTTATGGTTGTTTTTTTCAAATGGTTACACTGACCTTTGGAATTGCACATGCGCACATGGTGTGACAGTTGTTAATGATTATAAACACTTGTAATATGACCTTTAATCAATTCAGTCACCAGTCCTTACGGACACAGATGTCTTATTAATATAGCCACACGTTAGCTGTATGCTGATAAAACATGTTTTTGCCCTTTTCGTGGAATTGATTTAGAAGTGCAGATTGTCACTGCACTTCTGCTGCAGTTTTAACAACAACGTGGAGCTTAATTCCTCATAGGAAATTTTAATGTTTACTAAACATAACTTACAAAGTACTTCACTATAAATGAAAAAAAAAAAACAATTTAAATGCACTTGCAAAGTATCAAAATCAACCAATAAGCATGCATACATGATCCAAACATGAATGAATAGCAACTTTTGTTTGCTTAATACATATTTGATTTGGCACAGTTTTTATGCCAGCTGGCCTTTTTGCTTTATTAATTGTTTTAGCTCAGGCTGGGCTCTAAGTCTAAACTAGGTTCTTACTGTACTGCTTACTTGTACTGCCCAGTTCACAAATAAAGTAAGTAATAAAATAAAACAACTCTTGATTTAATGATGTTCGTTATTTTGCACTGTTATTTTGGGACAACTGTTTTAGAATGTATTCAGAGTTTCACCATGTTAAGTCTGGTAGTTCTAATGCAGGGGTCACCAACGTGGTGCCCGTGGACCTGTTCTAAAAATAGCTCATTATAGTGACACTTACCAGTGAGCTGCATTAAAATATTTTTTCGCTTTCCACTTTTAAATCACACCTGCATTGTTAAAATCACATTTACATTGTATACATTTGTGAGTTCACAAGTGTGTATCAAACTGGTAGTCCTTTGCCTTAGTTGGTACCCACAAAGTAGCTCTCGGCTTCAAAAAGGTTGGTGACCCCTGTTCTAATGCATGAGATATTCTGAATTCAGGGGTGAAAAGTATGCACATTTTTGACAGACTAGTTGAGCCAACTTTAGTTGAACCAGAGCTTACTGACGAAGGCAGTGAACAGTGCTTTATAACAGTTGACACAAATACTTAAAAGCAAGAATACAGTTTTGTCTTCCAAAATGAATACATTTCAGGGATCTATCTTTCTCTGTTTGTCTATTTATAATTATTATAATCCTTTTGACCACTGCTTTTTACACACTTAGTAATTATTCCTCCACATTTAACCCAGTGAAATACCCTTTTACATACAGTGGTGAACACACAATTGGAGGCAGCAGTGAGCACACATGCTCGGGCTGGTAGGAAACCCTAGCCACGGCACCTGGGGAACAGTTTGGGGTTCAGTGCCTTGCTCAAAGGCACTTCCGATTCGTCTCAAATATTGCACTTGCACACTTTGCGCACTATGTTATAGCTGATCGTGTGTTCACACTAAAAAATCAGTTCGAAAAGTTTCTTCCTTACACTAATCTGACGCATTTTGCTTACATAGTAGAAAGTAGAGGGACTTTTGAACAGTTAGTGCCGTGTTTCATTTGGAACAGTACTTGACCACAACAGTATGCATTACATAAGTAAGTGCAAGTGCTCCAGTGTGTGTATTAAGTGATTTGAGACACGGCTAAAGCTAGAAATAATCAATACAAATTGATTCACTCGGATGAATACTTTCTAGAAGTTGTACATTGAATTTTTAAGTTAAGCACTGATAGTTTTTTACTTTTTAGTTTCATGTTTTTAAAGCTTCTAAAGTCATATTTGACCTTCTGGACAGGACCGGTCGGGACAGGCTAGACATTAATCATTTGGTCAAGTTAGGTGTCAGTTCACTAATTGATATGCATTTAGACAGTTGGAGGAATACTATGCAGACAGGGATAACATACATCTACATAAAAAAAGCTTTACACTGCTAACCTGGGACTTAAACTCATTACCCTTTTGCTATGAGCCTAGGTTGTGAGATAATACAGTCTTAGCTGTTGGCAATGATGAGACTTGAACCAGTAACCTTCTGATTACTAGTCTGGTCTAGTGTAGTTTTGTTATCTAAACGACTAGACTTTATACTGAAACATTATTGCCAATCCGACAAAACCCAGAATGATTTTGGTAACACGTGCAGTACACCGCAATCATTCGGTGAGACTCAGCATCCGTGAATTGAACCAGAACAACCTGCAGACTCGGTTAAATAAGATAAATGCCGACTCTTTTATTAAGCCTGCTAATCAAAAGTTCATGGCCATGATCCAGCAGTAATTAAATTGTGAACTCCCCAGAATCAACATGCATTAAATTATAATTTACATCTCTCAGCAAGGCTGACACAGTACTGTGTCTTACTCGGTAAACATTTAATACTTTAATTAGACAGTGTTAGATCCTCGAATGTGAGGCTGGACTAGTAATTGAAATGTTTCTTGTACAAGTTCCATCACTTCAAGTTGGCCACTTCTGATCTCCTGAAAACAGCCCTTGACACTCAGTTGCTTGCATTGTCTTCATTCTAAGTAACTTAACAAATTAGAAACTGTGGAAGTTTGTTGAAAATGATTTGCTTTTCCAAGTTGCTTAAGAGGCAGTGTAATATAGGTCTTCTTAAAATATTTAGGGATAAGTTGAGGAAAGTTGAGGTTGCTGGACAAGTTACTTCATGCAATGCTGGAGTAAAATCTTGATCACTTGGTAAAGGTTTTCAGGTGCTGGAGAATGTGTGTTAACTCTATGAAACAGAGTTAGAATAAGTTAGACATTTTTTTCTGTATGATTTTATTCGAATTTGAAGTATGATTTGAGCTGGTGCTAGACAAGTGAACTATAAATACAGTATACGCTATATACACACCATCTACCCATTATCTGGGTTTACCAGCACTAAAGCCCTAAATAGTTAGGGTCATGGTGTTACACACTGGATGAATGCATTAAACCTATGAACAAGTTACCATTTGCAGGCTACAGAGACAAACACACGCATACACAGAACAATTTTCAGTTTTTCCAATGAACCTGCCTTCATCATTTTGAATTGTGGGAGGAAACTGAAAAACCCAGAGGAAACCCACAAAAACCCACACATGCAAAGTCGACAGAAAGCCTCACCTTGCCTTACCCCTGGAATGCCTTACTTTTTCTCTGAGGCGACAGTATTTACCGTCAACCCTCCCGTACCACCTCCGACTCTGCACTCAATAAAAATTATTTTTTTGTTAATAGCATTTAAATGCCACAGCACTAGGAATGTGCATTTCGAAGAAATATGACTTTGTAGACGTGTGATTTGCTAAACGGTGATGATGAACTATTTTGTAATATGTAAACATTACAGCTCTAATGATTAGTCAGTAATGCATGTATTGTGAGTGTCCTGTCAGGCTATAAAAATGAATTAACTTTAAATCTTTAGAAATTGAAAATGAACCTGAATCGTTGAATTCTTGACCAGTTTATGAGAAAGATTAAATAAATCATGAAACATCTAACATGGGCCACCAACCCATATGTGAAGAGCTATTTTGGAGGGGTGGACTTGTGCTCACTTAACATAAAAATGCAATTTGCATGCTGACTGCTGCAACTAAATGTGGTGAGTTCAGCAATGCTGCAAGTTTCTGTCGCACATGAACAGTTCTGCCTTGTTTTTTATGCTGGCACAGGCATATAAACCTGCCCTGAAAGGTCTTTTTAAATAATTGACATTTGTAATAAATTTCTCTGTGGACAACAAAGTTCTGTAGTTGATGCTGCACCATTTTTTTGTGCACATTGCAAAAGTTCATTGTATAGTTGCTAAGTTTCCTACAGTCACTGTGAATAGTACACAATGGTATTTATTTATTGGTATATCATCAGCCTGATTTTTTTAATGCATGTGCAGAGTTCCAGAAATAAACAATTAAACCTTTCTGGGTTGGCGTTTGAAACTAAACTCTGAAACCTTAAAAATCAATAGTCTGAAATCTTTTGACTGGAAAACATCATGTCAATGTTTGTCATATTTGCAGGGCTTGATGAATTAGATCAGAATGTTCATCTACAATTGTCAACTAGGTGCAACTAGGCAACGGATAGTTTACCTGACTCTAAACAAAGCCTTAACTACTTTTTGAATACTCTTATGCTCCAAGGCAATCACACTACCCCAAAACAAAATGTCCTTTGTTCTATTATTAGGTGTATCTCTCGGTTCTTTCTTTACATTTGAATGTTTTCGCACTTTATCGGTGGGCTTTCCTCCGAAAGCTTGTTTTTTCACCTGACAGTCCAAAGTCGAGCAAGTTAGTTGATTTAGACACGCTAAATAGTACATGACTGCAATTGGCATTAAATGTATGAGCTAATGTAGCTTGTGTAGCTGCTGGTTTTTCATGAATTTAACTGTGTGAAAATGACGTTTTAATTCTAATGAATCATTACATAATGAAAAGCTTCAAACCCATTGATTTGAGGTAACATTGATCAATATGGTGCATATATACTATTTTGTTGTGCTGTTTAGGCTTAAAGCTTAATTCTGCAAGTTAAATATTTCGAGTATCCCACAGACATGCCGATGATGTGCAGTAAGTAAATTAAGTTACAGTTTAACACTTACAGTATGTTAAGCTGAGTAATGCCTTTTTGCTAATTAAATACACAATTCAAGTAGTAGTAGATTAGTACTTGTAGATTAGTTGTTACATCAAATCATTATGAAAGAGTGGAATGCGTATGGTACCGCAGGACATAATAAAAAATCAAGCCTCTTGTTTGGTTGATCAAACCACTATGTTCATGATGAAGTAGCAACTATAGTTGGCTAAGATTGGTCCGTATGTGGATATTATAACAACACAGGCTTTATAATAGTTTAGTCTGTATGGCAGCGTGACAGGAAAAAGTTGTTCTGGGAGAGGAGCTCTTCTGAGGGAAAAATTAGCCAAGCTAATGCCATGTAATAACAGTTTTGTACTCAGATAAAACTATGATTAAACTTTTTAGATTGAACTTTGATTGCTTTCCTGGTAAAAAACAAACAAACATGGCACATCACACCTTACCATCAAAATACACCAAACGTACCATGTGGTGCTTGTTATTTTGGACATTTTTCTTTAACAGAAACTGTGATTGGAAAGAGCTGGAGGGAAAATGGATGCTGCCATTTAAAGTGGGTTGAAATTCTTGTGAAAATCATGCAGTCCTCAGCTTGACGGCTT
This sequence comes from Hoplisoma paleatum, assembly GCA_028565875.1. NCBI lineage: Eukaryota > Metazoa > Chordata > Actinopteri > Siluriformes > Callichthyidae > Hoplisoma > Hoplisoma paleatum. The sequence goes on along the minus strand of JAOTRQ010101426.1, from coordinate 5,500 downwards.
AAATGCCTTTTTGGGGGTTCTTTTTATTCACGACAACAGCCCTAAACGGAGCACCACATAAAAACAAAACAAAACAAAATATTTAGAGCCTTGTGTAAATCAATTGTACTGCATTTTTTTTCTGTAGGCGCTAGTACCTACATGCTCAGCTTACATGCGATGTAGAATTGACATTCATTTGTTTGATAGGAATGGCAAGCAAGTGAACCATTTACCTGGCTTTGTCCTAACTCGCACACTAGAGTACGTTTTAGATACCTTCACAATGATCAGAATGATTGGTGGCTTATTTCACTGCTGATTACTCCCGTTTTTCTCTTTCAGGCTGGGTTAAAACCTTTGACAAGTATTTTAGTGACCAGACTCAGCACATTTTAAACAACATGGTTGTTAAGCTTGCAGAGGACCCACGCAGAACATTTATCTGGTCAGAGGTGTCTTATTTTGTGAAGTGGTGGGAGAATTCAGATAGTTACAAACGGGAAACAGTGCGCAAGTAAGTGGCATCTTGAGTTTGTCCCTATACATTGTTTTCCTTTATCAGCTTTCTAGCAGTGTTGTATGTAACAATAAATACATTTGTGATTAGTTGATATCTACCCATATATTTCTTTAATATTTAATTCATCTTATGAATGGTTTGACAGCTTTAGTCACCTTTTGTTAAACTTGAGAGCGTAATATTAAAATCTGACTGGTGCCTTAATACTTTTGATATCAACTTACATTTTATCAAGCTTCATTTTTTTCTAATTGGCCGCATCTTTAAAGAATATTTCAATAGTTGTTTTCGTGGCATGTTAAGCTTGAGCACAGATTTTTTTAGTGAACTTCTCATGCCCTGTATAATGTTACTTACATTTTTCAACGGCCAACAGTTTTATGGGAGCACATTATATAGCTTAATGTGACTCCCTGTGGAAAAACTCCCTAAAGTGCATTTCCCTCACCTGATTAGATCTGTATCTGAAATCGTTTTTCAGGCTGATCCAGGGAGGGCAACTGGAGATGGCAACAGGAGGCTGGGTAATGACCGACGAAGCTGACGCTCACTACTCTGCCATGATCGACCAACTTATAGAAGGTCATCAGTGGCTGGAGAAAAACTTGGGTATGCACTCATAACAGTGCACTGTTTAGCCTGTAGTAGTTGCTGGTTTTAGCTGACTTTTGCTTTTGATCTTCTGTGTTGTAATGTTATGCGTGTTTGTGCATTTAGGTGTGCTTCCTCGCTCAGGTTGGGCGGTTGACCCTTTTGGCCATAGTGCCACTATGCCTTATATACTAAAGAAGGCCAATCTGACCAGCATGCTGATTCAGAGGATTCACTACTCAATCAAGAAGCATTTTGCCTCGACACGCAACCTGGAGTTCATGTGGAGACAAGCTTGGGGTAAAGCTCTTATAACCTAATTAAGTCATACACTGAATTCTTATAATGATTTAGAGCTTTGAAGTTTTTTAGATAAATAAATGATATCGCTTAGCTCTCTAGTCATGAACTGGGTGTTATTTTTCTAAATAACTGATCAGTTGTTGTGGGTTTTTGTCTCTGGGGCAGCAACATAAAATCAGATTTAAACATCTTTGATCGCTTTTAATGAATATGTGGCACATTTTTACTTTTGGTTTTAAATATATAATTTGAATATAAATATAACTTTGATTTTACTGTTTTAGATCCTGAGTCAGGCACAGACATACTGTGTCACATGATGCCCTTCTACAGCTACGATGTGCCTCACACATGTGGACCTGACCCAAAGATCTGCTGCCAGTTTGATTTTAAGAGGCTGCCAGGAAGCAGAGTTAACTGCCCCTGGAAGATTCCTCCCCGTGCAATCACAGATGCCAACGTGGCAGAGAGGTAAGATTTTAAAAATAACTTTATGTTCACTTTGGGCTGCTGAAAGTTATTTCTATTGCCAGGATCTGCCCGGATTGTTCCAGTAAGACAGCATTGCTTTTTCTGCCTCAAGCCATTCATATGGTACACGGCAAAACCACTTACTTTTGACAATGCCAGCGAGCACCATTTTGAGCTGCAGGTTTGACTGTAGTCTATTTAAATGCAGTTTTCCTATCCAATAGGTATTCGGAGAGTTTGGTTAAGGTTTTGGTTAAAACATCATAAAACACAAAGCAAATAATGTGTGCTCAAATCTGTCTAGTTTCGTTAATCAAATCATTTTCCAGAGCTACAAAGCCAGCAGGGATCCAATATTCTTGTATTAACTTCTGCTCTAGGTTACAATTTTACTATCTTGGCCAAAAAACCTGTTTGGTAAAAGAAACTATCATTTGTTTTACCACTGACTTTCATCATCCATCATCTTTCTCTCTGCTACCTGCTTTGAGAACATTGCTTGCAAATTAAAGTTTTTTTCCCTTCTTTCTCAGGGCCGAAGTCCTTTTAGATCAATATCGTAAGAAGTCAAAGCTCTACCGTAGTAAAGTCTTGCTTATACCACTTGGAGATGATTTCCGTTATGATAAAGCACTGGAGTGGGACCAGCAATTCACAAACTACCAGAAGCTTTTTGATTACATGAACGCTCAACCAGAGCTGCATGTTAAGGTGAGTGCTGACTGTTCGCAACCACATGGCAAACCTATTCATACATCCATCTATCGTTCCTATTTGATCATCGCTTATTCCTGTTAAGTGTCATGATGGGACACACACTGCGCGATTACACTAAACACCTGAAAAGGTCACAAGTCTGTTGCAGGGTACACACGCACACACAATCAAACAAGACTACTTAACTTTCTCCAATGAACCTTAATGCATGTCTTTGTACTCTGCGAGGAAACATGAGTACTCGAAGGAAACCCACAAAGACAAGGTTGAGAACATGCAAACTCGACATGAAATCCCTGGATTTCCTTACCCGGGAAATGAACCAGGGTCTTCTTGCTGTGAGGTGACCATTCTCACCAGTAAGTCATGCCCAGAAATGCAAGAAGCAAAGTAGAGCGCCACACTTTAACGAAATTGTTTTCTGCTGTTGTTTACTACTTGTGTTGCTTTGTGTCATTTGCATACTATGTGGTAACATGTATATTATTTGCTTATAATAATTATAGAAATAAGTTTTTATTTTTTTTTTGGCTGCATCAAAAAGCTTTGCCAGTCATATGTGATATAACGCACATGAATTTGGCAGTATCTCATTAATTTAAATGATTAAGATAATTAATAATATTGTTTATGGGCACAAGCCTTCTTGGATACCACTGTCCAAAATGATTTTAAAAAATGCCTGGTCGCATATGACTACATTTTTTTTACTTAAGTTGTTGAGCAATCATTAAAGACAAACGAGTTATCGGTGATCTTTTTTTATTAACCCTTTTTTAGGCACAATTTGGCACATTGACAGATTACTTCAACGCACTGTATAAAACGAATGGGGTGGCCCAGGGGGCAAAACCACCTGGTTACCCTATACTGAGTGGTGACTTTTTTGCATATGCTGATCGAGAAGATCATTACTGGAGTGGCTACTACACCTCCAGACCCTTCTATAAAAACCTGGACCGCATTCTTGAGTCACACCTAAGGTAAGCCAATACACTGCCAAACTGCCATCTAGATTTTTAATGACCATTTTGTTAAGGGATTGTTTGTGGTTTCGCTGTCCCCCTCCCCCTGGCTGTTTCTTTAGATTTATTTGTGCGCTGCCAAATTTGCACTTAAAACAAGAAACTCTGATCATGTTTATTGAATTTAATGATTTAATTGCTGCCTTGGCTGTTGCTTTATTTGTTTGCAGGCAGGAATTGCCAGGTGGCCTAAGCTATTCACTGTTTACTACCGTCCTACACGCCAGGCATTATACACTGTGGACTTGTTTTTTATAATTATTGCTTAGTTAAAGTACTCATTTTCAGTGTTGTCATACTGGCTTCCTGTCCAAAGGATGGATGTTTCTCAACCTGTGCTGTATTCTATTATTTTTTTTGGTCATGTTAATATATATCAATGCATGTTAATGCAACAGTTTCAGTTTTCGTGTGTGTGTTTTGTAGGAGTGCAGAGATCCTGTATAGCCTGGCTGTAGCTCATGTGCGGCGTGCAGGAATGGAAGGGCGCTATCCCATCTCCGACTACACTCTGCTGACAGACGCCAGACGTAGTGTCGGCCTTTTCCAACATCACGATGCAATTACTGGCACTGCAAAAGAGGCTGTTGCCCTTGACTATGGCACAAGGTCAGACATTTTAAAGATACTGTGAAATCAGATGAGTCTACAATACATTTTGCAAATGATCTATCCACCCAGTTCAGTCTTTTTTTGCAGCTTCAATCACAAATCAGGTTTTACATAATGCATTCTCTAAATATTTTAAAATATTGCAGATAAATCGGTTCAGGATTTAGTTATTATTGATTAAGTTTTGGCCACAAAAGCATGCGCCATCTTTTTTCGCTGTAGAAAGATCATGAATATTGTTATATTTTGTGTACAAAAATAAACAGGGCAAATCCAAAACGACTTACAGTAACCACTTATTTTAAGTTACAAATGGCTGACAGTTTTAGTTATTGAGGGTAAAGGACCTTGGTGAGGGGCTTCTTTGTTGTAGTGGGGCTTGAATTAGCAAACCCAACTGATCTCTGGCTCAGTACCTTAACCATTAAGCCATCGATACCCTATCAGTGCATCATATTTCTGTACAAATGTTAAAATATATTTTAAAAAATGAGTCTGATGTCCATTTAAGCTTTAATACCGAACACCTTTTTTGTCTGGTCAGCGTATGAATCTCCCCAAAGCTTTTATTGTTGCTTATGCTCATCTGTTTGTATGATCTCTGTTCACAAAGGTTACTGCGCTCTCTTATTGGCTTGAAAAAAGTGATCATTAATGCAGCACACTTCCTTATAATGAAGAAAAAAGATGTCTATCGTTACTACCAGACTGAGCCCTTCTTGGAGACGGTGAGAAATGCAAACTAACTTGTTTGAGATTAACGCTTCGTTAATGGTGTGTGTGTGTGCTTTACTAGCTGTGTCTTTGTGTGCAGGATGACAGACGTGCCACGCAGGACTCACTTCCTCAACAAACGCTAATTGAACTAGATGCTTCTCCCAGGTAACTCTTGTCATTGCTTTTCATGTGCACTTGTTCAGTAGTCTATGATCCTGTATAACAAGCTTTAACTCAAGCTATTAGTGTGAAGCATTTTATGTTCATTTATGTTCAGCGTCTTACTTTCTTTTTATCCCCAAAAGCCCCACTATGTCTTATTTTCGGGGTATGTCTTATATTGGATCATTTGGATCAGACGGAGGCGGCAGACACGGCGACGTATGGAGTTAATTTAGTGCCAAAACTCTGCAAATGCGTAGAACGATTCGTAAAACGATTCGCGAATGTGTAGAACGAATCGTAAAACGATTCGCGAATGTGTTGCCGCTTCCGCGCATACGAATCGCTCACGTGACTTTTGGCACTAATATTCCGCCAGTGTATTCCGTATTGGTACTGA
>JAOTRQ010101416.1:0-10182 GCA_028565875.1 Hoplisoma paleatum | reverse complement strand
CTGAAGCAGCAACTGAGAAAAATCAAGGAATTGTTAGGGAGTGTTTTAGTATTGGAACCACAATACGAGACCGAACAAACACGCAACAAGCAAAGTCCTATTATATTAGATCTATTGAAGTAGTTCACTGGCAGTCTTTGAATTAATTAATTAGAGAGAGAGTAAGATTGATTCAGCAGCGCCTTCTGGGGGAAGTGCAACGGTATTGCCCTTGGTTTGATGCACAAGGGAAGTGCAGAGAAAACCCCACCGAATGCTAGGAATAGAACAGGTGAGATATGCCGGAGTTTCTGGAACACGGAACAGGTGCTATGATGACTTGGGAACAAATAAACAAGGCCGATCTAAAGGAAAGTAAAACAAGCAGAATCGGAATAACTTTCACAGCAAACGAGCAAGTGACAGAAACAACCAGAGCTAAACAAACAATGAGTACTTAGCTTGGGGTGGGGGAATTGATCCAAAAATGATCATCTCAAAGTCAAAAAACCTTTATTTGTCAAATCTATATTACAAGATTGAAAATACATTCCACTCCTACAGGGAGAGAGGCCACAGCTTATTTCACAGACAGACAGAAAAAAATGGGAAAGTTAGGTTAAAAAGACCGACCCCCACTCTGTGATATTTCAATCACAGTGTAAGGAGAGGACAAACACATCTACGCGACAACACATCTACGCGAGACATAACAAAGCAAAAGCACAACGAGGGCTTCAGTTGAGCGAAAGAGAGAGATTCCAGCAACACTGCTCTCAGGAGATAATTTCATATCAGCTCTCCAAGGCCAGGAAAGTCGATAAGGTTCCAAAAATGAATTAGACATTTTTTGCTAACTCAAGTGATCATTTTTAATTTTTAATGTCCCCGGTCACTCTTAATGTCCAAGCGGTCTACAATTCTTTCGCAGAGAGTCAAGACTTTCGGTGATGACATCCAGCTGACGATTAAGAGTCACATTCTGTCTGTTGATCACTCTGCCCATCGCATCAATCATGTCGGGAAGCCTGTGTGGACTCTGGATGGCTGCCCCGACTTTTCCAATTTTGCGATACACCAGGAAACTCCCCAAGCCGATCAGTAGAATCCCAGTGATCAGTAATCCATAAATGAACAAATCCTCAATGTCCTCCACAGAAAGTGGGGCCAGACACACAATCTGCCACGCGTTCCACGAGTCCCTCGTGTATCCCGCCGCGAACGTTCCATCAGGACAAGCGGGTTCCCCAGACCCTTAATTCCTAGTCGAGAAGATGGTGTCAATTGCGTTGAGAGACCATTTAATCAAATCCTTCGTAATTTCTGTTGAAGAGAAGTGCTGAGAGAGTCTCAGCAGATAAACAGCAGACAGACAGCAAGCAGGGCCTGGGAGGTGAGGAGAGGAGTTGAAATGTGTCCGCCCTTGTCGAGAGCAAGTCAGAAAGAGTCAAGTCCCCTTAATAGTGGGGGAGAAATTTTAGGGTCGTCGAAGTGTGAGGAACGTGAGGAAGTGTCCCACTCCCGAACTGTTCAGCCTCCAGTCCTGTCCAGCCTCTGGTCATCATGCCCTGATGAGGCGCAACTGAGGGCAATTGTAGAGGTCTTATCTTGTATATTTATGCCTGTGTTTCCCCAAGCTTGGGGCAAGATCATTGTTTTTGTTTGCGTTCGTGTTTGTTTTCTGTTCTGTTTTATTTCTGTTATAAAAACCCCAGTTTATTTGTTAAATTAGTCATCTTTAGTCATTAATCATGACTTACACTTCAGTAAGGGGTACAGAAACGGCCGGTGAGTCAGCTGTGTGGCGTAGCAACACAATTCTCTGGCGAAGTCCTTCTCTGTATGGGACGCTAAAATACTCACACTAATCAGCGCTTGAATCGGGACAGGTGCGAGTGTGAGGCGGAGCAGAGAGAGAGAGAGTGGGATGTAAAGTGACACACACACACAAACACACCCACTCACACACAGAGAGACAGTGGAGGAGCGGCACGGCTCTGAAGCCTCAAACAGTTTCTCAAACAGCCTCACAGTCCAAGCATTTTCATGCATGGACTGTTACACGGTCAAATAATGCTGCTGAACCGGGTGCCTGGAATCAAGATGGTGGGCGTTACGGAACGCCCTGTTCCTCAGTAAGACGTACTGTGCGGCGCAATTTGCGCTCATCGGTTTCAGCTGTTTGGTAGGTATTTAAGGAGCAGCTTCCGGGCACCCAACGCAGCAGCGTTATATCACAATTTCGGCGTAATTCACGCGTGTTTTATTATTCAGTGCAACCGCATTTTTCCCTACCTGTTGGCCGAGCTTCTCTCCCTCTCTTAGGCGGACGTGATTCCGGACCAGTACCGAACGTCTAGGGCAAGCGGTCTCCCCTGGGGCATATAGAAGCTGAAGGGGCCCGGTACTGTAAGGTACTCGGAGGTAAATTAGCTGTGAACCTAGGGAAAGTCCGCAGCCAGCTGGTCTCGACCCTCGTGTCGGTTTTCTGTTTGTTTTCTTTTAGTTAGCTCCCCGATCCGTCCAGTTCCCTTAGGAGAAGAAGGCAGCCACAACACTGCCCCTAGAGGTGGATTCCCCGCATTGTGGGTCTTGTCTTTGCTTTTCCTTTATTTTCTGTTATTTGCTTACAGATTCGCGCTCACAGAGTGGCGTGCTAAGGAGCAAGCTTGGCGCTTGTGCCGTAGACCGGGGTTCGAATCCCGCTTGAGCTTCAGGAGTGTGGTTAAAGTTGCCGCTCTTGAAATGAAATTTTGAATTTTGTTTTTCGGTTCATAGCCGTATGAGTTATTGTGCTTTTCTTTCCTTTGTTTAGAATTCAGATGGCGTTCACGTTGGTGCGAGGCTGGTTCGACGTCGTGTCAGTCACTCACCGGGCTGAATTGGCCTTAAGGCCTGGTGTATGGTCACATGCATGCGTTTGATTTAATATCAGACTCTTTAATTAGAGAATTTTATTATCTAATAAAATTGGCTTGCTCTGCTTTTGGGTCCAACATTTGCTTTGTTTTTGCCTTTTTAATTTTTGTGTGTTCCCACACGTAACAGAACGCTGCTGCCTCTAAAATGGATCCAGCGGAGAACTCTCCATTGCATGAGGTCTTAGGACATCATGAGTCTATTCTGACCGAGCTTGCACGCCGGGTGTCAGAGCTCCAGGTGACACCAGCGACGGCGCCAGCTGCGGTCGCTGCAGAAGCTCCGCTCCCACCCCCAGAGCGCTTCCATGGGGAGTCCTATCGGTGTTGCGGGTTCTTATTACAGGTGGGTCTGCTTTTTGAACAGCAACCCTCCAAGTTTCCGACTAAACACGCTAAAGTGGCATTCATAATTTCTCTCTTAGCAGGTCGGGCCTTGGAGTGGGCCACGACGCTGTGGGAGCAAGGGGCAATGGAGTGCTCGACCCACGAACAGTTCACCCGGGCGATTAGGGAGATATTTTTTCATCCTAGGGGAGGCAGTGAAGCTGGGCCATGTCTTTTGGAACTAGTGCAGGGCTCTAGGTCCGTGGCGGAGTATACCATTGCGTTTCGGACCCTGGCGGCGGAGTGTGGTTGGGGCGAAGATATCCTCATGGCTCTGTATCGTAAGGGCCTTAGTGAACGGCTGAAGGACGAACTAGCCGCACGTGAGTTACCTAAAGGCTTGGCAGCATTATACGACTTGGCCATCCGAGTAGATAACCGTCTCCGCGAGCGTGCCAGGGAACGCGCCTCTAATAACTCCGGGGGGCACACTCGGGGTACCCCTGAGGTGGACTAGGGTCCTCCACCTGTTCCTGACCCTAAACCCATGCAATTAGGAGGAGCTAGGGGTGCCTCGAGAGGCCCGTCGCCTCTGGGTCCACCAAACTGGTAGCTCGCCCCCGTCCGGGGAAACAGGGTGCGAGCCAGCCGTCATTCCCCAATAGAGGTCTTTACCTTTCGGCCACTTTCCATTGGTCCGGCCGCACCCTGATGTTCCAGGTCTGTGTGGACTCCGGAGTGGATGACAGTTTTATCAACGCGGTGTTAGTCCGGCGACTAGGGCTTCCCACTAAAAACCTTTCAACCCCTCTCCAGGTATTTGCGGTTGATGGTCGCCCTGTAGCGGGTGGCCCAGTAAAATCATCTACACACTCACTTTTGCTAAGAATCAGGTCCCACACGGACCACACCACTTTTATGATCACCCAGCTCCCCCACTTACAGGTGGTGCTGGGGTATAACTGGTTGAGGTAGCACAACCCCCAGATCGATTGGACCACAGGATCGGTGTATGCCTGGGACAACCGTTGTAGGGACGGTTGTCCCAGGCCACATCGGACACCCCCAAGGAACCAGACACTCCTGGAACTGCCGCGCAATGCCACGGCATTGGTCGTACGATTGTGCCATCAATTTGTTGCCTGACACTCCTCCCCCCAGGAGGCGGCTCTTCTCGCTCGCGGGCCCAGAGAAGCAGGCCATGGAGAAGTGTGTCCGTGAGGATTTGCAGCAGGGATTCATATGTCCTTCATCTTCCTCAGCCGGGGCAGGGTTCTTTTTTGTAGAAAAGAAGGATGATTCTCTACACCCCTGCATTGACTATCAGGGTCTCAATGCCATCACTATCCAAGATCGGTACCCGCTGCCGCTGATGGCCACGGTTTTTGAAGTCCTTCAGCAAGCTTCTATTTTTACTAAGCTTGATCTTCGCAGTGCGTATAACCTGATTCGGATTAGGCAGGGAGACGAATGGAAGACCGCATTCATTACGCCCACTGGTCACTATGAGTGTCTCGTGATGCCTTTCGGGTTAACGAACGCGTACACCATTCTTTCAATGGTTTAATAACGAGCCGCTTAGGGAGGCCCTCGAGCGATACATCTATGTCTATTTGGACGATATCCTGATCTTTACTCGGAGTCTCCAAGAGCATGTCAGGCATGTCCGACGGGTTCTCCAGCTATTACTAGAGAATCATCTCTATGTAAAATTGGAGAAATCTGTGTTCCACGTCCCCTCCATCTCTTTCTTGGGATTTATTGTGGAGCAGGCCAAGATCAAATCTTTGGAGAATTAACCTACTCCAAACTCCGTGCGCCAGGTGCAAAGATTTTTAGGCTTTGCCAACTTTTTCCGGTGCTTTATTCTGGGTTTCAGTTCTATTGCGGCTCCACTTATGGCCTTCACTGGCAAGGGACCATTCCGGTGGATGGGTCAGGCGCAACAAGTGTTTGATAGGCTCAGAGCCCTGCTTACCGCCGCTCCAATCTTGCGGCTCCCCGACCCTGAGGAACCTTTCATTGTTAAAGTGGATGCCTCGGATGTAGGGGTAGGGGCGGTCCTGTCGCAAAGGATGGGCCCCGAGAAGAAGCTCCACCCTTGTGCTTTCTTCTCGCACCGTCTCCTCCCCTCCCCGGAGCGTAATTACCCGGTGGGCGACAAGGTGCTTCTCTACGTCAAATTAGCGTTAGAAGAATGGCGACATTGGCTAGAAGGGGCGAAACATCCATTCTTGGTTTAGACTGACCACTAGAACTTGGCGTCCATACAGCAGGCCAGACGGTTGAATTCGCGGCAGGCACGTTGGTCGTTGTTTTTTGAACTTTGAACGCCGTTACCAGGGACAATATAGCGAGAACATGAGGGGCGACTATATTTGGGGATTGATTCGTGAATCTGATTTGCAGTATAGTTGTAAATATCGGAAAACCACACACTTCTGAACAGTTTTTGGTAATCTGTGTAAATTAGCAATGCCTGTCGTGTTCTTAGTCTGACTCTAAATGAGAAGATGCAAAATCGTTTGTTTCTATAATAAAAATTAACATTTTTTCATTGTCGTGGTCACAAAAGCGAAGTTTATGATGAATACAAGTTATTTGTATTTATGTATTAGACATAAGTAATTGGAATATAACAATAAAAAGCTGGGAACAAAACTTGTGTTACATAGTGTAATGTATCATCTCATGCTGCAAAGAACACATCTGCATCTCTGGCTGCATAAAAGGGGACACACTCAATTTAGAACCTCTGGAGCATCATCAAAAAGAGTGTCTATGATGGCGGGAGGCGGTTCACATCTAAACAACATGCAAAACAATGAAATTCAATAGACAAGAGAGTTCAGAAGCTTCTTTCGAACAAGGGGTCCTGGTGGTTGTCGTCAGGGAGGGCATCCAGTCGGAAAGCTCGGCTCCAAACATTAACGTCAAAGGCATCCTACCCCAGGAACTGGGATAATGGACGATAAATGAATAGATAAATAGAGATATATAGCTCCACACTCTTCAGAGTTAAATTAACACTTTCTAAATAGTTGAAAATTCAACACAATGTTGGACTTCCTTTTTAACTCCTAAAGCAGATTTAAACTAACACTATGTGAGTAAACAATTAACACTGCACCGTTGCTTTTTACTATTTCAGCAGTGTTCATTTAACTCCCTAAATAGTTATGAAAGCACTTAAAATAGATTAATTAAATCCGATAAACAAAATAAAAAAGAATTACATTTATTTTTACCTTCTCCCTTGAAGAGTTCAATTAAATCATTGTGAACAGTGGTACAATATACAACGTTTCATCTGCAATATCACGTGAGCTTTGAATGGCAAATGGTGCATAAAATTTAAGCTCAGAAATCTGTATTAGACTCCTTTCCCTAGTATGTAATATTCTGAATGCGTGACAATGCTCAACAAAATTTTCTGTGAATAGCTTGTTCATCAATAAAAAAACTTGATTATCAAACAAACGTACATCACTTATTTGACAAAACAATGGCATTTCCTCTTCCATGGCACGGCAGACAACAAGTCCAGCTTTATAATCAACACCATTACTTTTTATCCAACTTGTTGTATAAACATCTTTTGATTTAATTGTTTAATTGGCCCATATTCATTTTGTTTAAGGCTGAATGTTTCCCAGTGGTAAGCTATGGCCATCTGATGCTTTTTAGCTAGTGATTTGGTTAAGTTTTTTAATTTTTGGAAATTATCTTTAAACATCTTGTGTTTGGCTTCAAATCTCATACTCCAGACATGCAATAAGGGACCAATTTTCCTTATAGAAGATGGGTAATGGATCATAAAATGATGTTTGGGTATCAAATTATTTTGTGGATACACTTGCTTAAACAGTTTGTGGTGGTCAACAATTAAATGCTTTAAATATACAGTCATTCCAAATGTGAGAGAAGGTGAAAATACTATGTTCATTATTCGAAGTAACAACAGTAATAAATTCCAGTTTTTGTTTCCTTCAGGAATAATGCCAGCAAACAGTAGTGGGATGTTTTTTACATGACACAATGTTTGAATAGAATTTAAACCAATGCCATTACCAGCACCTTCCAAAATAATTTTAGTGGGACGATTTTTTTGTTCTAAAAAACCATAATCAAAACCATATATCCTGGAAAGCAAATCCTGCTTGGATATAAAGTGTTGAGAAAAAAGCAATTTGATCTCATACTGAGCCACACCCTCTAGAATATCATGCATTACATCAAACGAATAGTTATTACAAACATGGAAATACTTTAATAAATTTAATTTAGATTTCTTTTTTTAACCATACTGTGACTTTAACTGAGGATTTTGCTGGAGAGACTGGTAATGCATTTCAAACATATCTTTTCCACAAAGGATCACTTTAGAGTCATCCTCACTGTATACTTTTTGAGAATCATTTTTCTCAATTAAACAAAGACGAAAGAAATACTGAATGACTATAAAACCAAGAATTGTGTGCATCCCCAGATTATTTCCAGTGATATGTGAAACTGTTCCATATACTGGCTCATCTGAAAATGGAAGTCTAATCCCTTGACTTTCCAGTTGTCTCAAATCATTTATCAATGGTTCTAGTATAACATCAAAACTATGTTTGTGCAGATCTTGTGTGTGAAAAAGTGATAGCAAATGAATGTTTATCAAAATAGAAATACATTTTGGAGGCAAGTTTCTTAAAACAAAATAAAGACCAATTTTGTGAATTCCTTGTTTAGAGCCAAGAGGTTTGGCAGTTTCAAAGTCATCATAGTACAATTGAATTTGCAATGCGTGTCTTTTTGCTGTGAATAAAGGGTTAGTTTTAAAATAACTTCCATCAGAAAAGTCAGTATAAGTGTCAGGCACTGATCTACGCTCATTCTTTGTGTGAATGGGTTTTCTAATTTTTCAAAAGATTCATTTAACACAGATATGTTGAGATCAGTTGTAGGTAAAGCAGATACAACTGTATACTTTGCTTGTGTGCGTAGATCACTTGTTTGTTCCTCCAAATCCCCTACAATTGGGGATACCAAACTGTTAGGAATGCCAATCCACTGCAATTTGGCCACAATGGATGCACACAATTCTTTGGTTGAATCTTTAGTAAGTCCTGAATCACTGCCATCAAAAGAAACACTGGAAATACTACACTAATTTTGGGTATTAATCTGGTCCTTAAAAGCATGTGGCTGAGATGAAATAGCAACTGGCTCACTAGAAGAACAAACAGTACAAGTTTGAGCCATTTGCTGAACCTCGCTATGAACGTTATTAAGGTGCTTCCGCAAACCTACATATGTTTGGAACTGAAGCCTACAGCTTTGCTGAGAACAAAACAACATGAACTTGGGTCCAGGGAAATAACTATGTTCAACTCTTAAGTGTGTAATCAATTGCTGACTGCTGGGATACAGTTTCTGACAAATGAAACATTGTTGTTGCCTCTTACACACACCGAGAGGACTACTGTCTGGTTAAGCAGCTTGGCTCTCAAATCTCTCACTCTGGGTGACTCCTTCATTTTCTCTACATCAATGTTATATACAGTAGTTTGTAGAAATGAGTAAAAATTCACAAGTGCACCATAATAAGCCAAATTGAAAACAAAATGTGCTTTGAAAAGTTCATCAAATGCCTTGAGGGATCGGTTTGCCTGACAAGGGATGAGTTGCTTATCCATGGCGATGTAGAAGCTATCAAGCTTTCGTTTCTGAAGTCCAACTGCAAGAAGGTATGGGTGTTGACCCTGCTGATTGCATAGATGCCCCTCCAAGCTGCAGCATGACTAGGCATAAGACAGACATTTCAATTTAAACAGAAGAATCATGTACATCCACAGAGAAAAATTTAAAACTCATTAGCTTAGTGAACACAATTATAATTTTTATATTATCACCTTATGGAAGACTACAAGTCTCTGAACTGCATCAGACGCACTAATTTTTGGAGACTTCAGCCCTCCTGGTGCTGGTGGAAGGAGATGCAACAGCAAGAACAGCGAGGTCATTTCCTGGTCACAGGCTAAAGACAAAATCATAATTAAAAAATTGCAAACTTTTTATATTTAATCATATTTAAACTAGAAGAGGGAGGCATTAAGACAGTGTTGAACAGTTACCAGATTCATATTATTCCCCTAAACCAGCTCAAATTTCACAAAATAAAATTAATTCTACTAAATGTGTAAATTTCCCCACTTTAATGATACTCTCAATTCTGTTAAAATAATGAATGAATTGACTTCTGTTACAGAACATGTTTTAAATAAATAAAAAACAGACTTACTTATGTCATCAAGATCACTTCCTGCTGACTGCAAGAAGTGATGTAACTCTGGTGTGGAAGTGAGCTGCTTCTTTAATGACATTTGGCTTGAAGAGCACATCCCATTTCTGAAGCAGTCTGGTAGAGGTCTCATCATCAAAGAGGAGAGTGAAGTCTTGATCCACCTTAAGGAAAGAAATATTACAATACTCTTAATACTACTGAAAGATTTTAACCAACTTTAAACTTCTCATTACAAACTTATCAATCTTTTTGTATCCAGGAATCTTGGGAAGCTAGAGAGGATATCAGCACTTCTGCTTGAGCCATTAACACGCTTCTAACAGTGCTGAAAGGTCTCTCTCATTGTCTGGAAAATCAGGGATTTGTCTGTGGTATGGTTCAGAAAAGACAGGGCTTCTCTGCAAGCATCGCCTCAAGCTGGCTTTCAACATGAATGGTACGTTGGATATTTGGGCCTCCTGGAAAAAAAACAGGGTTTTTAAGTAGGGCTGTCCACAACCAAGGATTTTGTTGGTTTTTACTTCAACTAATCGACTAATAGTCGACTAAAAATATCATTTAGACCGGGATACATATTTGTGAAGTTTTTCCTTTAATGCTGCCGCAGATCACAATAAATCATGATCACAAAAATGCTAGAAATGTTTACACTGTTTTAGCCGATTT
>JAOTRQ010101396.1:0-10184 GCA_028565875.1 Hoplisoma paleatum | reverse complement strand
CACTCAGTTTTCAATGAAAAACAAATTCCAACGTTCATTTACTGTGATTCTGTCGTTCATGACACATCATGTGAACTCATTCACGTTCAAGTTCTTTAATACAAAATGCGTTGCGTTCGGTTCATCGTTCACGAAAAAACGAGCGTGTTCAATGAACGCGTTCACGCACAACACTGATGATAATAAACCCAATCTGTATGTATTTACAAAATGTAACCCCGGGATGAGTCGATGTGTCCTGGTGACTCTGTATTAAATGTGCTGATTCTAATCCTCCACAGGTTCACTCTAAATACAGAAGAACGGGGGCGAGTTTCCAGAAAGCGCAAGAAGAGTTTTCTTTGGGTGTCGTAAGCAACAGAAGCTTTCAAACCGCTGCCACCTCCGCTGCCACCTCCGCTGCCACCTCCGCCTTCCAATAAGCATGAATCATTCCGCTGAGTGAATCATTTCTCTGAACCCATTCAGGTTTTGAAGGAACGTTTAAAGCTCATTATTCAGCTCAGCACAGGTGAGTTGAGTAGCAGGAAGGTTTTTCTGGTGTTTGCTGCCCTGTTTATGTCCGTGGGTCCAGATCCACGAGAACAGAGCAATCCCACGATCCCAGATCACCGGCACTTTACTAGCCTCTTGTATCAAATCATATAGTTTAGGATTTAAAAACAAACAAAGGAACAAATCTAAATGTAAAATGTTACAATACTGTAACTGTCTATCTGTACTGGCTGCTGTGGACAAATCAGACATCGATCCGGCGTAACATTATGACCACTGCCAAAACTGCCCTGCAATCTGCACCTATTCATTATGACCTATTCATTTATCCATGATCTACGTTTACTCCTGCTTAATTCCTCACTGTCTGGGTCACGGTGGGACACACACTGGGCAAATACACTAAACACCTGAACAGGTCACCAGTCTGTTGCAGGGTAACACAGACCGACAAACACACACACACACACACGTACGTGAATTTCAGTATCTCAGATTAACCTGACTGCATGTGTTTGGACTGTGAGAGGAGAACCCATAGGAAACACACACAGGACATGTAGAGAACATGCAAAATCTACACAGAAAGCTGCGGATCGCCTCACCCGGGAATCAAACCCCAGACTTCTTGCTGTGAAGGAACTGTGCTAACTACTAAAGTGGTTTAATAACGGTCCCCGGATCACCACTCTTCCTGTCTGGACCGTTTGGGAGATGCTCTGACCCAGTCGTCTTTAACCATCAACATTACGGTCTCGTTAAATCCTCACGCTTGTTCATTTCAGCTGCCTGATATATCGTGATGAATAGATTGTCCATCTTATTTATGGTTCATGTTATGCCTGGTCGATATAGTTTAAATGTTTAAATTTAATTATAGACATTTTAATTTGTGTTATTAGTGTTGAGCAGAGCAGCAGCACTGAGTTTAAATAAGGCCAATGTAATAGATTTTAAATGTTTTAATGTGTGTGTGTTATAGTGCTGTTTAAATCTCTGTGTTGCGTATATTTAGATCTCTTTGTTGTGTATGTTTAGATCTATGTTGTGTATGTTTAGATCTGTGTTGTGTATGTTTAGATCTTTGGTGTGCATGTTTAGATCTCTGTGTTGTGCATGTTTAGATCTGTGTTGTGTATGTTTAGATCTCTGTGTTGTGCATGTTTAGATCTCTGTGTTGTCATGTTTAGATCTCTGTGTTGTGTATGTTTAGATCTGTGTTGTGCATGTTTAGATCTCTGTGTTGTCATGTTTAGATCTGTGTTGTGCATGTTTAGATCTCTGTGTTGTCATGTTTAGATCTCTGTGTTGTCATGTTTAGATCTCTGTGTTGTCATGTTTAGATCTGTGTTGTCATGTTTAGATCTGTGTTGTCATGTTTAGATCTCTGTGTTGTGCATGTTTAGATCTGTGTTGTGCATGTTTAGATCTCTGTGTTGTGTATGTTTAGATCTCTGTGTTGTGTATGTTTAGATCTGTGTTGTGCATGTTTAGATCTCTGTGTTGTGTATGTTTAGATCTCTGTGTATGTACGGTGAAGGTAACTGATGCTCAGTAGCTCTTGTTCACATTATTTGATCGTTACACTTACGCAGTGTGAAGTTTGTGCTGTGTTTGCTCTGCATTGCTTTTACCACAGTGTGTATTTAATCTCGTTACTGATCACGATGGAATCGTAGTTCAGAACTGAATATGAACTCTTTTTGTGTCAGAGATGATCAATAATCTTGCACATTTATTATTTTAAAGCTGTTCAGTGTTCCAAACAATAATCTCTGAACAAAGTCATGTGTAGTGAACGTAATACTCGGTTGAGTTGAGTGTGGAATACGGGGGGGTTACCGATGCTTAATTTTGAAGTTTTCTTCTATTTACAAATTTATAACTGACAGTACATTAATCATATGGAAAATAAAATTACTTGGGTTTTTGTTTTTATTAAAATTATTATAATAGTGTTATTTATTGCATTATACTTTGAAATGAATTTGAACAAGACAACCTTTTATTTATTAGAAATATTCTGTGTAGGGCACCTTTTAAAAGGAGGTAAGGGTGTGATGGGCTTTACCAGTCAATCAGTGTACTCAGTGAACATACCAAACATTTTAAACACACTGAAATTGCAGAAAGTTAAATAAATATAAACATTTAATACGTGTAGCCAGTAGAGGGCAGTGTTGCTTATGCATTTGTAGTCTACTCTAATGGAATTAACGTGGCAACATTGTTTTTTATGATAAATAATATTGTTCTGTTTCTCTGTAATAAATCTGAACATTCTGAGCATCTCCTGACCCACCACATAATCTTATTTAGGGTCAGGGTGGGACGAACACTAAATAATACACTAAACGCCTGAACAGGTCACCAGTCTATTACGGGGAATGGAGACGAACACACACACAAGGACATTCTCAGTATCTCCATATAACCTGACTGCATGTCTTTGGCCTGTGAGTGGAATCCAGAGCACCAAGAGGAAACACACACATGGACATGGGGAGAACATGCAAACTTGCATGCAAAATTAGATGATCAGTTTTCTTTAAAAGAACGTTTTTAACTACAGTGCACTTTGAGACCTTTTTTATCGAATGCTGGGTCACATGACCTGAACCCGGTGTAGATCATCTGGGATGAGTTGGACCTCCGAGTGAAGGCAAAGATTCAATATGTGCTCAGCACAAGACATGGCTATTTTCAAGAATCAAAACATTTTGTTTCCTGTGTACATAGTTTGTATGGTAATAGTTTTAATCTACAATCTAAACATTTAAGGAAGTTCTGAAAGCATTGAATGAGAAGCTGTGTCCAAACTTTTCTTGGTTGTGTACATGCTGCTTGTGTTTTACACATGACAGTAAGTTAATGTGACTCTAATGGTCATTTTGGGTTGGGGTCAGCATGAGTAGTGTTGTGTAATTGTGTGACGTGACCTTGTTCTTTATTTTCTTTTATTTAGAAGCGAGTGTGATTAAATAGTCCCACACAGACACCTCATCATGTTCGCTTTTTCTTTTCTTTTTGAAAGCTTATTTTATGTTCTGGATTCATTCAGTGATTTAGTCCTACATGATTTTACACGAGAAAGCTCCATGAAAGATTTATTTACTTATTTAGCCCGTCTTTATTTATTTTAAAGAAGTAAGATACATTTCTGCTCTGTGTCACTGTCTCGAAGCTGACTTCAAAATGACCGCAAACTTTTACATATTCAGCTTTTAGCAGACGCCTTTACCCAAAACGACTTTCAGTTATATTGGAACACTCATTTTGAGCGATTGTGGGTTAAGGAACTCGCTCAGCGGCATTGCCAACTAGGCTGTCGTGGGACTTGAACCTGTCCACTTTTAGGTCTCTAAACCAGTATATCTCTCTATCTATTCGTTTATTGTCCGTTTTCACAGTTCCTGGGGTCGGACGTTAATGTTTTTGGAGCAGAGTTTTCCGTCTGGATGACCTTCCTGACGACAACCACCAGTAAGTGGTGGGAAACTTGTAAGACTACTGGACAATTTCACATTTACCATCAACCTAGTGCATGTTTTTGGATTGTGGAAGGAAACCGAAGTACGCGGAGGAAACTCACACTGACACGGGGAGAACATGCAAACTCCGCACAGAATGACCCCAGCCCGACCAGGGGGATCGAACCCGGGACTTCTTGCTGTGAGGCGACAGTGCTGAACCACTCAGCCACCGTGCCGCCTAAACCAGTATGTACGTATATAATAAACTATCAGATCGGGAAGAACAATAAAAGTGCATTTATTTAATTTAGTATGTTAGGCAGCATTCGACAATTCTGACTCAATATCGACTTCAATCATGAATTAATTCAACTCATTTTTAACTTTATTAGTGCAAGTCTCTTTATTCAGATGGCTTCCTTGGATCTCTCTTTGGGAACAGGTTGACTTTTGGCTGTCTGAGAAACGTTTAATTGATATGTGAATGTAAACCGTTTGTCATTCGGGTGTCACATTGGCCCTTTCGGTCGCCCTCAAAATGATGTAACAACTCTTAACTGCTGATAATGTCTGTTTATGATTCTTGGACACGCTACGTTTTTGTATACAACTAACACAACCTCATAATAATAAATACATTCGGTGTGTTTTTACTTAAAGCACAAACTTGTAGGGGCGGCACCGTGGCTTAGTGGTTAGCACCGTCGCCTCACAGCAAGAAGTTTCGGGTCTGAACAGACAAACCGATGCTTAACACAGTAGTAATAATGACAGGGTCCTATCCAGAATCCTTCTTCTTCTGTGTTTGTCTTTCTGTCTTTGTCAGCTCTGTAGACTCGGTATGGAATGTTGGTGTCTGCTGCTCCTGTACCATCCACCGCTATTACCTCTGCTCCCCAGCCGAGCCAGAAGTCAAATGAATCAGACACTCACCATGCCAGTCCGAATTTATTATCTGCAGATGTGCCGTGTCTGAGATTCCTTTGGTGCTCTGGATCATTAAGGATTCATCGAATGATCCTTGTTTAATGCAGTTCTTACGGCCGGCGTGCAAAAAAAAAACGGTCAGGCTTTCTATTCCTAATGAAGTGGGCGGCGGGGACGAAACCCTCGACTGCTCAGAGCTCTCGGAATGAAAAGAGACCCGTATAACAGAAGTCTATCTACACCTGGGGAAGCAGGGTGTGGACCACCAGCTTCGGTGTGTTTCGTGCTCGGAATGTGAAGTACACTCAGAGGAAGACTCCACTGCTATTAATGATGTATATAGAGGAAGACAAGTGGCGTGGTCTCTGTGAGGAAGGCTGAATAATTAAAAGTGTCAGGATGTCTGAACGTC
Organism: Hoplisoma paleatum; assembly: GCA_028565875.1. Taxonomy (NCBI): domain Eukaryota; kingdom Metazoa; phylum Chordata; class Actinopteri; order Siluriformes; family Callichthyidae; genus Hoplisoma; species Hoplisoma paleatum. Next base: position 4,877 of record JAOTRQ010101396.1, on the reverse strand, counting down.
CTTGATCTAGTGGGTTCTTTGATCGTGTTGGAACAGTGCAGCTACAGTAGCTGGTGGTTCGGTCCATGGGGGTCAGTGTGTCATGGCCTGGCATGATCATGTTCCTTCCAAGAAACTCCACACAAGAGTTATTTTTGCTTCCAACAATGAGGATAAAATGTTCACTTGCTGCTTAACAATCCCACCCACTAACTAAGATGTTGTGGTGGAAATAATCAGCCCTTGACTTCACCTGTCAGTGGTCATAATCTTATGCTATCACCTGCATGGCAAATTATTTTGTCAGGGCAGTAATGGCTTGGTGGTTACGGTCACCGGTTCAAGCCTTACTACTACCAACGTACCACTGTTGGGCCCCTGAGCAAGGCCCTTAACCCTCGGTTGCTCAAACTGGTGTTCTGTTGTAATTGAAAGTTGCTGTAATGGTCTATACTAAGCTCTAAGAACCAAATCTACATAATAAGATTCTGGACTTGCAGATGTTCATTTTGATTGACCTCAGAACTAGCTAGGGGTGCTCTGGCACCCCTCTTGCTACTCTGGTTCAGTAGTTAAACCCTTCCACCAATTTGGAAGCCAACAGTGCTGCTGGCTTAAGTCAGTCACGTCAGCTTAACAACCAACCAAACAATCTCAAAAATGTGCATCACATTCTCTGTTATCCATTTCAAGTCCCTAATTTTGGGTAGAGGATTAATGATGACATTTATTCTAATGTAATGAGCTGTGGTTTAGTCCAGAACTTCACCCTTAATAGCTACGCTAACAATGCCTAGATATTTTTTCACATCTCTGTATCCAATAGCCTCAAGTAGTACTTTTCCTAGTTCTTCTACATTCCTTCGAACCTTAAACTTGCACCCGACTTGCACTCGATCCCCTGCAAACTAAACCTTGTCTCCATCTCAGCCATTCCTGCCTTGCGCTCGAAGTCTCGACTGGAGCCCCATTTTCTGATCCTATTGTGTACCCAGAGTTCATTCATTATAGAAAAGTCTCCATTCGTTTCCTCACTATGGTTACAGGTATAAAAAAAAAAGTCTAACGGGCGCGATCTATAGAACCCTACAGGAGGTACATGCATGTGAATAAACGCTGGAGTTGCCGTGTGGGTCAGCGATGCGCCATCCATCATAGGCGGCCTCAAATATAATAGCTCCCTATGCTCTGGTTGCATTGTTTTAAATGCCCAGCCACAGCACCCAGGCAATGCAATTACCCTGTTTAAGAAAGACTGTCTACAAGCCAGTAACAAATGCCCCACACACTATAATTACATTGCCATGAGACGCTTGATGGAGAACTCCAAAATTATGTTTCCTTACTGGGATCGATTTCTTTTAGACCGGTGTAATTTGAATTAAGCTGGTGGCACCGGCAGACAGAAAGGAATAATAAAAGAGATGAAATATTCATCAGCGTGCTTTGGCTGCTTCTCCATCTCACAATAATCAATGTTACTTTTTAAAACAAGATCATTAATGAAACCGAACAGGCATTTGCAATCAGTTTTTATTTTCATGTGCAGGGTGAATACAGCGTTTTATTATTCTCTGTATTCTTCCCTCTGCATTGTAATGAGGCCGGTAATGCCGGTCGAACTCCCCATATCGCTGCCGTCACTGAGCGCTTGCGAACCCGGGTAAGAGGTAATAATAAATCAGGTGCAATTTGGAGCAACTGCACCTATTGTTACGTTTTTAAACCCCGGAGACAAGCTACATGGACATGTGGAGGACATGTATCGCTTCGGTTAGCCTAGAACAGGGGTTTGGGCCATTATACAAAAAAAACAGTGGTCACATTTCTGGTCAATCAGGCTGACCTGTTGGCGATCAGTTTATTGTGCAGTACAGAACTACGTGTGCAAATTGAATCTTTGGCGGTAATTATTAATTATGACTTAATCCACATCTAAGGATTATATTAATTGAAGCAATCTCGTCGGTCTCAGTCTGACTGAACAGATGTAGGACACACTGACCAGGTGAAAGACAGCAGGAGACGACCCGTTCTGACCTGTGGCTGGTTATGCCCGCTTGGCCAATGTACATTTCAGGTGTTGGTGCACAGAGGGAGTTGAGGATGGCAGATGGGGAGGACATGACCTAAACCCACAGGGACAGCTGGACTGCTCAGTTACCCCTGGCTACCCCTCACATGTTTTACACACTGTGTCCAATTTATTCCACACCCCAGGCTGAAGAAACCAAGTTTACTGCATTTATCTCTTCATTGAGACCGAAGATAAACTCATTCGCAGTATTTATGTTCAAGTGTTGCGTTTCTTTGAATTCATCGAACTTGTTCACACGTCTGCATTTTTTCCAGGAGGAATTCCTGGGTTCGATCCGCAGGTTTGGCACTCCGGTTCCATCCAGATTGGAGTTTCCATGCTGTCCTCATGTCTGTGCTTTGTTTTCCTCCGACAGTCTAGACACATGCAAGAAACTAGGGACAGTAATGGCTTAGTGGTTAAGGTACTGGGCTAGAGAGCAGAAGGTCACTGGTTCATGCCCCACTATCACTAAGCTGCCACTGTTGGGCCCCTGAGCAAGGTTCTCAACAAATTTAAGAATACAAATTTCAAGATTGCTATAATAGCATCGAAAATCATTTTCAATTCACTTCAGGTGTTATTGCCTCATATCACCCCTAGGGGGAAGCAGTGACTTCCATTTCTTGAGCAGTATTGCTTTTTATTTTATTTAGGTGGTCAGTAAAATTATATCTTCTATGAAATGAGTTGGTGGTGCACCAAGATTGGATATCACTGCCCTAGACCTAAACTTTTACTCCTCGATTTCCTTCCCATTTACACTTTACTATAAGAAATAACAGGTTTAATGTAGCATGAACACTAAAACCAGTGAAAGATCATCACGTCTAGTCTTTTCCGTTTCGGACACGGTCAATTCTGTCATCTGATGGTCCGGCAAGTGACTCAAGCTTAAGGTTGAACTGATGCTTTGGATATCGGTCTCTGCACCATTGTAGGGTTTTCCATTTCCAGCTAATGAGGAACGTCTCTACAACTTCTGCTAACATTGTGTTGTATTAATGAACAATTACATTACGTAATCACGGTTATCTCGTGACCGAGATAATCTGGAATAATGTTAGTCTGATAAGTTTAGTTGAGTGTAACATTAAATGGATTTTCTTCTAAGCTTAGTACAAGTTTAAAAAACGTACTGGGCAGAAAACTAGAACAAAAGTTTCTAACAAAACTGATCATGAACTGGAAATATTCAAAAGTCGTTCCTAGAATCGCATAATTAAGTTTAGACAAATTTCTTTGAACCTAGCCTAGTGGGTAGAGCGTTGGGCTGGGAACCCAAAGGTTGGGGGTTCAACTCCAGGCTCTGCTACACTGTTGGGTCCTTGAGCAAGACCCTTAACCCTGTCAGCTCCAGGGATGCCGTACGTTGGCTGACCCTGCGCTCTGACCCCAACTTCCAGACAAGTTGGAATATGCGAAGAGAAACATTTAATTGTACTGTTCATCTGTATATATGTGTAATGACAAATACAATTTGAATTTGATCACATCATAAAACTTGATTTTCTTATGAGGCTCCCCCTACAGGCCTGAAGCAAATGTTTTTGTTTTTGAAAAGATCCTCTGCTGTTCCTTAATTCCTCCCGCTAGCCACATGTGATTGTTTTGACCGTGAGTCTAGCGAACATGACGTATAATCGTCTCTGGTGCAATATGTTCAGGCGCTATACATAAACGTGCAAGGGCTATTTTTACCCTACGGACCGCAAGAGAGTCCGAGAGACCTTTCATTCACCCTGTAATGACCTTTTTAATCATTTACAGTTAGGAAACAAATTAATTCACAGAGAAAACTGCACAGAATAACGTTTCCCCAACCAAAATGGAACGTAATTCTCAGAACGTAATTTTATAAGCTTGGTTGACCTTGAACGTTTGTCTCTATAAGTAGCCTAAGTGTCTGAATGCTAAAACAGTGCTAGAAATGTTATAAGTACTGTCAGTTATTTCTGCTTATATTCAACATTAATAATGACCACTTAGCTGACTCATGTGGTGCAGAAGGACCGTTATTGATTTCTGTCAAAACTCTAACGAGAGCGAGGTACCGTGGAACAGACGTTACTGTGTGGTTTGACTCATACGGCTAGTCACTAGAGAGTAAGCAAGTAAAGATTTCTTGAACCGGACTGTTTAAAGGTTGCCTTGTATCATTTGACATCATACGGAACACACACACACAAAAAAGATTCGATTAGAGACTAAAGCAATTAGGCCTCCAGAGCAGGCTGCATGACGAAGTGGTTTAATATAGCAGAGACACTCGGTGTGCTAAAGATGATCTAAAGAACACTTCTCCCACTTCTCCCAGAGCTATGTAATGAATGATTAATGGACTAAAGGAAGTGAACGCTGTGGTCATCTGTAACCATGCTGAAGCTGAGGTGACAACTATCACGTATAACAGACTTTGTGAAGTGTTGTTTCCTCCTGTGGGTAGCCTACATCTCGCCCTAACAATTTCACTGCAACACAACAGGTGCATATGATGCCCTTTTTATATATGTGGGGGTTTTAAATGCATCTGTCACCTCACAGCAAGAAGTCCCGGGTTCGATCTCTGGGTCGGGCTAGGGACTTTCTGTGCGAAGTTTACACGTTTTTCCCGTCTCAGCGTGGGTTTCCTCCGGGTACTCCGGTTTCCTCACACAGTCCAAAAACATGCACTAGGTTGATAGGAAATGTGAAATTGTCCAGTAGTCTCACAAGGTCCCTCCACTTACTAGTGGTTGTCGTCAGGAAGGGCATCCGGACGGAAAATTCTGCTCCAAAGATTAACGTCCGACCCCAGGAACTGGGAAAACCTACGATAAAC
>JAOTRQ010101386.1:0-10184 GCA_028565875.1 Hoplisoma paleatum | reverse complement strand
CACACACACACACACACACACACACACACACACACACACACACACACACACACACACACACACACACACTGTATCATTCTAACACAAAATAATTACTTACTTAGCAATGGCCAAGGATCTAAATAGCGTGTGTGCCCCTTTTGCAATAGTTTTTATTTTGCTAAATGCTTTACCAAGCATTTCATGTTTTACTCCGTATGCTCCGGTTTCCTCCTACAATCCAAAAACAAGTAAGGTAAATTGAGATACTGAACTACCCATGTGACTACCCAAGTGATTGTGTTTGATGTGTTCTATAAATATTTGTTCTTGTTTTGGGATAATATTCAATATTTAACCAGCTTTCTATACACACATTTTGTAAGTGTAATCTATCTATGAAATATTGGAGAAAAAATGGTGCGTCATAAATTTGCTCACTGAGTCATGTACAAAGAGTCATGCTCAGGAGGTCTCTTGGTCTCATGCTGTACAACACAAACGATACAAAGTATTGTAGAAAGTTTGGTCGAGACAGCTTGGAACATCATTGTTTATTCTCAAAACTCATTTCCATCCATGTTTTTTGCATTTCAGTCATGTAATATTTTAATTACCCAACCTAATTCAAGCATAAAAACATTTTGCAATATTTTTTTCTAATTTTGAACTTTTCTATCATATTTTTTAATGCACATGAAAAACTGATTGATGGAAAACTCGTTACTTTGTGTATGTCATAAATATAACCAAAGTGTAAGACATAACATTAAATCCCAATAGGGCTGTATTTTTGAATATTACCTCTGATGGTGAAATAGTGGCTAGTGCTGTTGCCTTACAACTAGAAGACCTGAATTTGGCCCTCAGGTGGAACGGTCCAGGTATTTTCTGTTTTGAGTTTGCATTCTCCCCATGTCCACATGGGTTCTTCTTCTCCCACAATTCAAAGCCATGCCAGCTACCTAACTGTAAATACTGAATTGTTCCGTAGATGCTGAACCACTAACATAAGATTTTGGAATATTACCTGTGACAGTTTGGAGATTGAGCCTGGCAACAGTGGTCGGCTGAATTTCTTCTGTGTGTCAATGGCAGCTGGCAACGATGGAGCTGAGTACATGGCAGCAATGGTGTTGATGTGGGTGATCCAGGACTGCATTTGTGCTGAATCTCTGCATATGCGCACATATACACAGAGATGCACACAGATGCACAGTGTCATGCACACACACATAAAAAAAACAAAATAACATTACATAAAATAAAATGTCATTTAAACAGAATTTATTCAGTTACTCTGAAGAGCTTGTTATGATCCATTTGTTCCCACTTACATAAATAGACTAGATATACCTCTTACACAATAACTGTGATAGTACATGTGTGTTTTATAAATTCCATAACATACAGATTTCAGTTTTTCAGCATTACTAGAGCAGTAAATATAAACAGCTTTATCTGAACATGAGTAAGCCTCAAGTCATTCACAAATCAATTGCTGTTACAGCTAAATATACACATAACTAAACTTTCTTTTGTGAGATTTTTAAACAACATACATCAAGTTGTCTGTTTCTTACTTTTTAAACCATATGATTTAAATAAAATTAGGCATTATGTATATGTGTTACTGACTGGGTTTGAAACAAGTAGACTCTCCAGTCAGCTGTGCGCAGATAAAAGACGTTGGGCCGCTTGTGGTAGTCACTGGCTCTGACTGCAAGGGAGTGATGAATGGAGACAGCATGCTTCAGATCGTCATCAGAAAGTTGCTTGTCAGGTTGGTACTCTCTCTAAAATTTCAAATATTTTTTATGTTTGTGTTGGGATTTAATGATATGATTTTACATACACCATTTAAAATAACATATTCCAATTTTAGAGCAGAATTACACTACTGTTTATACGAGACATACTTTTAAGCAGAACCAGCATTAACTCCTTTAGATATCTGAGCTACAATTCAAGCAATTGCCTGTTGGATCAGACCACACAAGTCAGCCCTCATTCCCCATCTGGATGAGTGAGTCTTGGCCATCCATGGCCCTCTGGCCAGTTTTCCACTCTGGAGAAAACTTTTGGCAGATACTGACCACTGCAAACACCTCAAAGTAGTTGTTGATCCAGTTGTCTAACCATCACGATTTAGCCATGGTCAAATTCAATAAAATAATTGTGTTTGCTCACATTCCCCCAAGCTATTAAGGTGGTATAATGAAGTCTGTGTAATAGGTATATTGACAGGATCAGGTATGTGTTTAATTTCGCATATTTTTTTGCCAGGTGTACCTGCCACACCAACACAGGCTTTTTATGACCTTTGTAAAAGTTCATGGATTATGTGATACCAAAATGTCAACAGCAGGTCAACCAAGTTTCGTACTCTACATTGTGTACAAGTAAACAGGTAAGCATTGCATATTGATTCGGCTGGCCAGATCTGAGACAACATGGTTTCTTGGACTATTGCATTACTGTACAGCAGGGGTCACCAACGTGGTGCCCGTGGGCCTGGTCACCCGAAAGGACCTCATGAGTCGCCCACGGGCCTGTTCTAAAGGTAGCTGCATATTTTGCATATTGATATTCATTTGTTTCCTAAATTGTTAAATTATTGTTGAAAATTATTGTGAGAAATTATTTACATGATCAGCATCTTCACATAGATGAATATCATTAATTATTTATAGTAACATGTCATTAAAAGTTATAAATTTGTGATTTCATAAGTGTGTATCAAACTGGTAGCCCTTTGCATTAGTTAGTACCCAAAAAGTAGCTCTCAGTTTCAAAAAGGTTGGTGACCCTTGCTGTTCAGTACTTATGCCTTACTAGATGTCCTTACTAATCAAGTAATAGGGCAATCAAGCCTAGGGCGACTGTGGCAAGCAAAAACTTCATGAAAAAAAAATACAGAAACCTCCAACATGAATAGACTGGGAAATATATAACAAACCTTAACATAAATATATTTAATACAATTATGTTGACTTCAATTTCGCAGAAAGTAGCATTGGACTCTGGGCTACCTAATTATTAAACATTTATTATAAAAAGCGGCAATAGGTAATAAGGTCATGCCCCAGTCCTGGACTCCTGGAACTGAAAGCACAATACCAGGAATCTAGCAATGACCCAAAACATAAAAGTAAGTAAACAACCGAATGGTTTCAACAAAAGAAAATACGCCTTCTAGAGTGGCCCGGTCAGAGTCCTGACCTCAACCCAATTAAGATGCTGTGGCATGACCTCAAGGGAGCAATTTCCAAGAATATTGCTGAACTGAGACAGTTGAAGAGGAATAGTCCAAAATTCTCAGGTCAAATCTACAACTACAGAAAACATTTGGTTGGGATCATTGCTGCCAAAGAAGGGACAACCAGTTATTAAATCCAATGGTTCACCTCTGCACTGTGAATGTTGTGTTCAATAAAACCATGCACACATAGACTGTGTTTGTCTGTTGTTCTTAGATGAAAATTAGAACACATTCATTGACCAATTTATGCAGAAATGCATGTAATCCTAAAGGATATCTTGTATTTGTTTGGCTTCAGTTCCTGTTATGTTTGAGTTAGATTTTGCTGGTGAACCTGAAATTGGCACAACATCTAAAATTGTAGGCAAATCAAACCGAGTAGAGGATAAATGACTAGATTTTGAATGAAATTGTGAAGGTAAACTCTATGAACTTCTATGCAAACAAAATTCTGGACGCTTGTAAAATTGCGCTCAGTTTTTTTTACATCGCATAAAGAAGACATGTCGGGTAAAAGATAACATCTAGTTACCCTTCTTTAAATACACTCAATCAACCTTGCAGGATTGATAATCTGGGAAGTCACACTATCGCCAAGACACGCCCATTTCATCATCCTCTCGGAAACCACCAGGAAAACATCTTGGTCTGTGTTATTCAGTCTCCACAATCCCCCCTCATTTTGGGTCATTCATTGGGTCTGTCACAATCTGTCTATCAATTGACAGAACAGGAGCACTGCAAGCTGGAGTTGTTGTTGTCATATTGCCTCCAGTACGCCCTCAAACTTTTGACGCCGGTTCAGATCCAATGCAACACTGATGAAATTTTGAACATTTTTCCATGATACTTGACCATTCAGTATTGCCAAACCAGCCCTATGCCTGCTCGATCAAGCCCCATTGTCAGCTAGTTGCTTGTAGTATTTGTCTATGAAATAATGGACAAATACATTTGGAAGTTTTTGGCATTTCGCTTGGAAGTGAACTGCAATTGGTCCAGTTGCATCAGCTCTGGTTCGTCCTCTGCTGGTGGCGAATGTACCACTTGCTCATCCGTCAGGGTCAACTAACAGATAAAGAGAGCAACTATCTCTCTGATTATTCCTACAATTTCCAGGTGTTCGGACAGAATGAGCTGACATTTCCAGAATGAGCTGATTAGCTGATCAGATAATGAGCTGAGAGATTAAAAACAGAAATTAAATCAGACTGAGATGGTGATGCTTTTGTCCATGAGAGCACCCAAGCAAGAAGCCTGTGCTGTTAAAATCTAGTTGTTTTCAAATTAGGAAAACTGTTTTTCATGCTGGCACCTTTTGCCCAAGCTCAGTGTCCATCAGGGTATTGTCAGTCATGGCTAAACTAACTGTCCATTTTTGGACAGATGCTTTGGGGTTTATGGTTATTTAAATATTAAACACTGTAGTTACATACACCACATAGCCAAGCATGTTTAATTAGCACACACCCGAACAGACTAAAACACACCACACACCCGAATTCAGAAAACCGCCGATAATACACAACCCAAAATCATGAGGGTGGGGAGGGGAATCGGGGGTTACACCGGGAGCGCATGGGCAGGGCACGTGGACATCCTGGTTCTAGTCTGATTTCAGACTTACTAATAACGTTAAGAAAACCAGTGCATTCTTACCTTCTGCATGTACAGAACAAGACCCTTTAGAACAGCATAGAATGTCTTCCAACCTCTTTTTCCTCTGGGAGCTAAAGAATAAGATACATGTTTTATTACCTACACAATATTTAAAACGTCTCATTTAATGTGGATTGCCCAGCAAAAAACTTAAAAGATTTTAAACTGTTTTACACTCAACTTTTACCACTCAACTTTTACCATTTACCACGTTTCTTCCTTAAGCCATTCACTGAAGATGACATTAGAGCTGGAAAAAGGTCATTTAACATTTCTACCTTTGGAACCCACAGAGGGGTCGAGTGACTTATAGGATTTAAGTTAACATCTTATATTCAGATGTGAACAGGCACTTTTGTAAATAAGGCCATTACTGGCGCACCACAAGAGGGGGCATGCTTAACTCACAACAAACTTGAATTTAGCCATTTACTGAGGGTCTTTTGACCCTATTTCAGGACTTTAGGGGGGAGGTCTAAATTCCTGGGACTTCTAGTGTTAAGAATGCTCTGACCCAGTGGCTCTGCCCAGTACTCCTCAACCACCAGCCCATGGTGTAGTATAATGGACATTGAAAAAAAACATTAAGGGTGGCTAGGAAACACTACTGCATCTAATTCTCTAATTAATGCTAATGTATAGCAAAATTTGCCTTTTTGTAAATAACACTCCTAGTATACATAATTGACTCACATTTTAAAATAATTTACTACACATAATATGCTGTATATATACTTAAACTACATACTATACTTAGGGGCAGACAGGGCCTTGTGGTAAAAAAAAGGCTTGTGATGGAATGGCTACCACTTCATTTGTGTCATCACTGAGAGGCTGAATTAAGGTGCTTCAGCAAGGTGCTGAACCCCAAACTACTCTTGCCCACCACACTGGGCATGTTTGCTGGCCACGATTGTGTTCATGTGGGAGTCACTGCATGGCTTTAGTTAAATATGAAGAATTCAAAATAAAATTGAAGCAAATAATGAAACCTACTTCTTTTGCCATCACAGTCAGCATGAAATTTCCGCACCAAAAACCCCATCTTGTAAAGAAAAGCACCAGAAGATGGAACAACGGTACCCCTTGAATCTGTGTCTTCACGTTCCTCTCCTAGCTCAGAAAAAGACTTACGCAACTCCTCTTCATCACTACACCAAGAAAGAGAAAGCACACATAAGAATGTGAATACCTATTTTAATGATAGTTATTAAACATGCATCTGTTAAGCTTTTTGATTATGTCGCAGGCATCAATTTAAACATTTGTTGATGTCTAACAAATTGTTAGGTTGGTGTTCATCATTGTTGTATTTATTTTAATAGTTTGAATACCTAATAATATTTCCCAGCAAACAACATTTTACATTCATTAAATCAGTGGCAAAATGGTTGATTTCTTATAGACATTCAAAGATACTTTGGCTCAGATTACTTTGACTCGGATTAATATAGATTTTAATAACAGCAGGTGTCACTAGTGAGAACAGTCTACGATGCTTCAATTATTGAACTTTTTGGCAAATCTTTAGGCTGGAAAACCCCATTGATTCATGCGGCTTCATTTTGCCATTCGCACTAGTGACGGATCCGGCAACACTAATATATCGGTTTGAGCTCATCTTTTGTGGTACAGTATTCATCCAGTGGTACAGTATTCGTCCAGTTCGTCATTCTTTCAACTACGGATCAGCCTCAAGGCAAAAGAAATGTTTCCGCCGTGTGGGACCATTTTGATTTTACATCAGAAAATGATGTATTTGTTGGAATTTCATTGTTGTTTCATACAGTTCCTTAATCTATCTAAATCTAAATTCATCTCAAATTGACGCTTAGATTACTATTTACATTATGTTCTGCAGGTTAAATGTCACATTTGTTTGACAGAACTTTCATTTAAACAAATCCACCTCCTCAGTGCTGAGGCATTATAAAGCCAGGCATGAGAATAAAGTCCTAGATACACCCACGATAAATTCAAGAATATAGTCATGCTACAAATTATTTAATATTGCTTTAAAAAATGTAATTCCTATAAATGTATTCTTTACATTTTACCCATAGTAAAATGGGTTAAAACATTTTACCCAACACCTTTTTATGTTGTTTTTTAACTGTGTTACAGTATCATGCAATACGGAACGTAAGGAATACAATTTAAATACTGATAGTAGGATGACTGTGTGCTCACCTTTGCTCTAGCTTTTAAAGCTGTGTGTTTCTGTTTGGAGTGCATATTTGTGAGTGAATTCAGATCAGCTAAGAGGTACTGCTCTGGAGCAGTAACCAGGGAGACATAACCATGGCAACAGCACAAAGAAAGCGATATATGCTAATTAGTACTGCAATGGCTAAGCAGGAGTAGACATGTTTTACACAGTAATGGTTCTATCAACGACCCATTTCAGACATCAATAATTCACAAATCTTTACAAGCAAGTCACATATATAAAACACAATTGATTTAGAATTAGAGGGTTCATAACATTATTTTTTAAAATGTTTTTAAAGCACAAATAACCTTTTCTATAAAACACAACTTTTAAAACACAACTGCATTTCAGCATTAACTACTCTTAATCACACTCAGTCTAATATCAGATTCTGTCAGACCTGCGTTTTTCAACACACAGATAAATCAAACAATGCCCAGGCTAATAAAGAATCCTAAAACATGTGCATTTAACTGACATAATTAACAGCAAAGAACCAGCTTTTTTAATGCTTCCAGTATAATTACAACTTCATCATCACTTGATTTATTACTTAGCCTCTTGATCAATGTTTAATAAATTAATAAACAGCTCAGATTCAGGTGTGTTTTATTACTTCCTTTTTTTTTTTTTTTTTTTTTTTGTAATTTTAGTTGTAACTTAGCCTGAACCAGCTTCTCTATCACCAGTTTTTTTATGTGCCTTTAATAAATCATGTTGTCCTTTTTTGTGGTGTCTGATTGATTTAAACACATGAACTAAAAACAGCTGATGTACAAAACTGTTTGAAATTGTAAACATGAGGACAGAAAAAGTGCAAACAATGTAAAAATTTCACAAACTTTACCTAAATTCAAATGCCAAGAGGTAAACATTTTTAAATTAAGTATAGTGGTGCAGAAAAGCAAAAATATAATCTTCACATATGAGGCCAAACAGTATCAAGAGGCTAAGTGTGTATCTTTGTGTTTGTTAATGCTTTATAAAAGCAAATTATTAAACAAAATACTTCGTATGAAACACAGCTTTTGGCAGAGTAATGAGAAAATATGGTTTGTATTAAAATCAAACAGAATTAAATTTACTCTGTGATTGTGTGTAAAAGACTCACATTGTCCATTGAAGCTTGTCATTTTTAATGGAGTTGTACAGAGCCTGTAAAAAAGAAACAACTAATTAGCAGTAATCTCATTGTTATTATATCTGGAGTGTTGGCATTAAAATAGAAACACTGGTTTTTCCTTGAGATTTAGACTGGCAATTGAACATAAAAACAATCTATTGTACTTCACATTTAATATCCACTGCTTACTAAATAAAAAATCAACAAAACGTGGCCATTGAAGTGTTGATCAACCCACTGCCAGATGGCACCATGGATAAGTGGTTAGCATTGCCGATTTACAGTAAAAAGCCCAGTGATTCGATTCTAGGGTAGACCCGGGGCTTTATTTTTGGATTTTACCTGTTTTCCTCTTGTCTGCATGAGTTTACTGTTTACTGAGTAAACTGTCCATGACTGTGTTTAACGTGACTTATGTATTGATTGAATTTGTATGATAAATGTTTCTTGTCATGAATTTTGCGTAAAACATAATGTTAAGAACTCAATAAACAAATATTTCATGCCAAAGGAGGGAAAAAATTTCACATTCATTAAATAATGATTTATTTAATTAAGCTGAATTTTCCAAGACATATATAAAAATACACAAGACAATACTGAAATAAATGGGGAAGAGCTAAATCCATTACATAATTAATTAAAAGCACAATTTATTCTACTCATTGTCAACCAAAAACCTATGTTATAAAGTAACGTGAATACATGCCACATTAATATGGGTAATAAACAAATCCCATTATTTATAAATAAAAAATTGAAAATACTAAAAGTTTAACATTAACAAATGATGCTGCTACTTGTGAACCCAAAGGTAAAAGTAAAAAAAACTTTCTTTTCTATGGCTCTACATTTTGGCCAGCTACCTCTTGTTTTGTACTGGATTTCATTCTATTCAAATAAGCAAAGACACATATGTTAAATGATACATTGTAAAAGACACTTATTTTTAAATATATAACTTTTATAACTAGATATAACTAGAAATAGAATCTTTATCATAAGTTTATGATTTTAAAAAAATCATAAATTTGTGATATAGGTCATAATGTTTTCACAAACCTCCAGATAGTTTTGTGTATGTTTTGTCTAATTTAAAAGTGCTTTAATAGCTTGTTTGTGTTTTTTTTTTTTTTTTACTTTCAGTACAAAAATTCCATATATTTTTTATTAATTTAGCACTTTTTGTACTGAGGGTTACAAGGCATTAAAGGTCCAGGGTAAGTGTTTGGAAAGTTTTTGTTTCTATTCCTACCAACACAAGTTTATGCTGTTGAGTCAAAGCCCTTGACACAACATTGCAAAGGTTGTATGTTGTTTTTTTAAAAATTATTTTATTGTAGAATTTACGTTACAATGAAGAGTTGCATATTGAATCTAACCCAGATTTAAGTATCAATACTATAGAACAGATATAAGATATTACAATAGATATAGCCACTGAAACAATTATAGAAAAAACAACACAGTATGTATTAGTCAGCAGGATGCATAAACACCAAATTTTTTAAATAATGGAATCAAATATGTATGGAAAAAGCAATACTGAAGATCCAAAGCTCTTGCCAAAGATCTTTCCTTAAATAATTTAAAATGTATTATATTATTTAATTAATGTGTTTGATACTATCACTGTGTTTGATACATATTCATAATAATTGTTATAGAATTCAAATATTTTATTTTGTCGCACAAGCTTAAAGTTAGTAACCAGCCACATTCATTTCTACAAGCTTAGTGAAATATGTTAAATAACTGAAAAAAATTATAAATAACACCAATAAACACTCCCTAAAGCTATAATGAATGTACTAATGTAAAAGGCAATAAATGAAAAAAACAAAAAAAAAAAACCAACAACTGTTGTTACACACACTGGCGTAATTTACACGGGGGTTAAGGGGGTTATGACCCCCCCAATAATTTGATCCAGTCATTGTAACCCCCCC
>JAOTRQ010101375.1:0-10185 GCA_028565875.1 Hoplisoma paleatum | reverse complement strand
GACCCTTAACCCTGTCTGCTCCAGGGGCGCTGTACATTGGCTGACCCTGCGCTCTGACCCCAACTTTCAGACAAAAAAAAAAAAAAGTTGGGATATGCGAAAACCTGCAATTTCCCCTCGGGGATTAATAAAGTATATATATATAAAAAAAAAAAAAAAAAAAAAAAAAAAACTGTTGGAATCCTGCCCCACCAGAAACACACACACACACACACACACACACACACACACACACACCAATATATACAATGCAATCACTACCTCTTTTGTATTTGAATATATTGTAATATGGCGTTTATTTTAATGATGCTGCTGCTCTCACAGACTTAGCAGAAAGTGTTTGTTGTTTAACTACAATAAAGACTCTTATCTTGTTTTATGTTGTTGCAAAACTGGTGATGTAGGTTTCCAATATATATATATATATATATATATATATATATATTAAAAAACAACAAGAATTTACCAATGACGACAATAATTCATTTTCAGGTTGTCCAGTCGTGTTCCAGTCACTCTCTGGTAGGAGAGTTCACAGGAAGTAAGTTCTCATCTCACAGAACTTTGTCCTACCTGAAGGTTGAACTGTGTTCAGATCAATAGTACCTACAAAGAACCTGCACAAGAGATTCTTCTCTACCCGGTGCCAAAAAACTAAAATCAATCCTGACTCCGAATTACATGACGCAAGGAGTGAATTAGCAGCGGATACGAGAGCTTTACGATCAATCACTGTCGACGAAAACGGACTGGCATTTGGATGAGACTTCTGCTGCCACCCACTTGACAAACCGCCAAGTGTTTTGCTAGACAACTGGGTTTGGTTCTTGTACTGGCTCTATTAAAGCCAATCAAGCTCTATTAGGTTGCTACCGGTGGGAATAGCTATGTCAAGATTGTGCCAAGATTGAATGAAAGCCAGTGATTGTCGGTGGCGCGATGCAGATAGCGGGGTCTAACCTCGAAGAGCTCGGCGTCCCCTACGCTGTACTGAATGGAGGCGGGGGAGCTGTTGGCTTGGTCGTTGCACCAGTGCAGTTCGCTGAGGCAGTTCACTGAATCGAAGTCGCTGGCGTCCAGCTGCGAGAGGTCGAAATCTGGGAAATCAGTGTCCAGAGGGTCCGAGCAGACCTCCTCCTCCTCCCCATACTGTAAGAGAGACAGAAACAGTAACGTCAAATTTCACTTCAAAAGAGACGTTTTCCCTAAAGGCTGCATTTATTAATATACTTCCTTGCTGGATGATCGATACGCAAGAATGTGGTCAGATAACTGGATCGTTCTGCCTTGAGCGATGGATATGTTGCGGGCACGGTGCGATGAGAACCCGAGCACCGTACAAGTCGGCCTTCTCCCTCAGCAAAACTTTTACTCGACGTTACTAATTAAACGAGTTTCCTAACGGCCTTTAAATTCAGCCGAGCAACGCTTTAATGTCACGGAAACACAGAAAGTGCAGAATGAACACAATGTGTGTACGTGACAGAGTAAGTACTGTGAGAAGGGAAGTGCTTCAAATCCCAAGAGAGGGCTGAGAAAAACACATTTTTCTCCTTGATGTGCCACATTCTCCTCATTTTCTCCATTCTCTGCTTGTTTCCACCAGACAGTACAGTAACAAATCCAGAATCACATTGTGTTATTTAATCATGTCCAAACACGTTAGGATCACCCATTAAATGTGCGGCCCAAACCGCGCTCATATAGACTCCTCAAGACAGCCGAACTAGTCTTTTCATCTCAGATACCAGGAAGTTACCAGCTAGTCTGGTGGTGACTGTAAATGAGTGTTCCTACAATGTAATCTCTACCCCTTCTGGCTGATTACAAGACTTTAGAGGAAACAGGATCCATTGCACCACTGCTTGGACAATGCCAGGGCAATGATGGTTTAGTGGTTCAAGCCCCGCTACCTCCAAGTTGCCACTGTTGAGCCTTATGTAAATGTAAATTGCTTCGGATAAAGGTGTCTGTCAAATCAAATCAAAGTTTATTTGTCACATACATAGTTATACACAGTACAACTGGCAGTGAAATGCTTTGGGACTACTTTATCCGAACACTCGAAATTACGTTTGTCTGTAGATGCAGTAGTAGGTACAATGACTTAAAAATGATCTTATTTTAGATAAGCTATATGAAAAAGGAAACATTACAATACACTGACAAAGTTCAGACAGATAAATAATATAAATAAATTCATCAAGATAATATGACAAGTCAAAGTAAACCTGATTCTTGTGAAAGATCCTAAAATGTTTCTCCTCATTATCACCCTACTATTTAATACTAATATGGGTATGTTTTATAAATACGGTCTAAGAAAATCAACTCACTGGTTCGATCATTAAATAACGTCAAGGTGGTGTTTTTATATTGGCAATCAGGTTGTGCAGCAGTAAAACACACTAGCACATCAATGTTGGTTTCTCAAACTCAATGGTTGGAACCTCAGTAATTCCAAAACGAATCAGGTCCACATGTGAACTCCAATCATTCAGGACTAGAAGCCAGTATCCCCATAATAACTACATTGGGAGGAAAATGAGGGGGAAATAGTTTTTCTTTTGGTTTACAGATCTTAAAATTGGGTTACAGGCAGCAGAAAATAATCTCAAAGGATAATCCTTGAAGATCAGCTTAAAATCAGGGCATTTGATGAAAATGCTACAGGCAGCGAATTGATCTTAAGGTTGTCTATGTAATACTGTTGCGTAAACCTGGCACGAGTGGACAGTCGACTCCGCTGACCTCCAGCAGATGTCACTACAGTAATAACATACCCAGTGTTGATCTTGTACCATCTGCCAGTGAAGCAGTGGTATTTATATAAACGGTCATTCCATTTCAAGTCCATGTGGACTAATCAGACCGGTCGTCTGCGTTGAAAGATGCACCAGTAGATGTTTATCTGTAACTATAGGAAAAGGATCTAGACAACTGAACCAGAGGGAAAAAAAGATAATAGCGAATTCAGATTGGCAACCTTCCCACTTGTTCCCCTTCGTCTGGTTGACGACAGCTGTCACAGCTATATGCTGACACAGTAAACCTCTCCCCACTATTTTAGCAAAGGTCGAAACATGGATAATCTGCAGGGTCACTCGGATGCATTCTTAATGAGCCTTTCTGTTTCAAAAGGCCGACCTGTCTAGTTCCTGTCCATCTACTAAACGATGCCTAGTCAATTCGAGAGGTAACGATCTGTGCTATGGTAAAGCGCCAGTCTCATAAAAACACAATCAGCCACATGGAATCGATAGGTCTCGGTTATAAAAGACAGATTAAAAAAGGCGCCAAGCTACTGTTTAAAAATGTTATTACACAAATGATCCCCATCATGATGGTTGCGTGTGGGTTCGTATGTGTATTTGCGTCTGACTGAGCCCGACACACAGCGATGTAGTGGACCATTACATTCGCTGTTATACCACTGCAAATTCTCGAGATGAACAGCTTGGATGTCTGCAATTAATAATAAGATAACATTTTTCGAATTGGTTTTTAAACTTTGAGACCCGGGTCACTGGAGCACATTCTAGACGAAAAACATCATGCTGTATTAACCAAATAAGACATGAGTAAGTGGAGTGTGGTGGAAGCTCTAGGGTGTGCGAATGCTCATACACACAAAAAAATCTGATTTTGATCATCTAATAATTGAGGTTTATTTTATTTCATAGAAAAGTGAACACAACCTCTAGAGTTTACATCTCATTCAGTAATCTGATTTCCTACAACATTAGATGGATGGCCGACTATCCAACAGCGATGTAGCAATGCATGGATTATACTCATTAATACTATGACGACAGCAAATCCTGCTTAGCCATTGGCTGACAGCGCTCCAATACTTTAAAAATCAATCTAGGTCATATCCTTACCGTCACACATTATTTAGGAAGTCACTTGCAGTCATACATGCCGCAGTTATGAGAAAACCCAGTTTATATCCATTGTCCCACCCCCCATGGGGACCCTGTTCATCCATTGTCCAACTACTAATTTCCTTCCACCTTAAAAAAATTCTGTTCACCTAAAACTAAGGCTAATTCATTCACATACGTGTGTGTGTGTGTGTGTATGTGCGTGAGTGTGAGAGATGTTCCCATTTATATTTTTAATAGGTGACAAAATCAGACGGTTGCCTGTTATTTAAATGGAACATGTACAAGTATGTACTCGACATCATGGATTTATTCTGCTCTTCAGCTTGGTTTTAGACACCATCCACCAATCAGATATTCAACATGAACACATGGCAACCGCTACTGTGTTTAATGGGATGTATTAGCAAGGTAGCAAGACATCTGCTCACGCTAGGATGCAAGTATGAGAATCAGTATGTCTGGTGCAGCTCTTCCTCCTGCATCCTGATGCTCTATATACAAT
The DNA here is from genome assembly GCA_028565875.1 of Hoplisoma paleatum. Classification (NCBI taxonomy): domain Eukaryota; kingdom Metazoa; phylum Chordata; class Actinopteri; order Siluriformes; family Callichthyidae; genus Hoplisoma; species Hoplisoma paleatum. Next base: position 5,793 of record JAOTRQ010101375.1, on the reverse strand, counting down.
TCAACCCCTGCTGCCGCTGCTCTTTTTAGCACTCTCCTCACATCCTTCTCATGTGCCCCTGAGTCATCCTGCTCTTCTTTTCCTCCTACAGCCCACCCCGCCCCATCCCCGGCTCCCATGAGCGACCAAGCGACCGCAGCTAATCAATCTAAACATACGCTTAGCGCATCACATATCCATACATCCTTTTTCCCCCCAATGACCTTTTTTGGTCCTTCCTCTTTCTTGCTCAATCATCCCCCTCCCGCCCCAATCTCCTGTCTTCTCCCAGTTATGGCGCTCTGATATCAATCAATAAGGAAGCTCCTTGGGCTTGGAAGGTCACTTGCTAAACCATCACGTGCACCGATCATGTACGCATAGACGAAACCTCATCCACACACTCGGCAAGCGTGTGAGGACATGCTGGAAATGCAAAGCAGCTCAGCGCTTGGTGGGTTAGTGGTGTGGAGGTGGCTCCAGTCACGGCAGAGCTGGGTACCGAGGTGTGACTCACATCAACACTTGCCTGATTTCATTTGCAAACACGTTGGATTCCCTCCTGTTTTTGTCCATTAATGATCTGCTAAAAGCTGCTAGATCACCTTTATTGCATGTGGTATTTAAATACAAATTGGCCCGATCATCCTCTAATCTTCCACATGATATCGGAATTGACTGCATTTTGATTGGAAACATTTATTTAGCAGAATCGATATGCATTATGTTACAATTACTCAAAGGGATGTGAATAAACTTCAAGCAATAAAATGTACAATTAAACATCAAAAATCAATGGAAGAAATTGACAAAAACTATTTGTATTAGGACCTCAAAGTCGGATTTTTTGCTAGCAGACTAAAACAGAGTCTGAACTCCGCGTTTGCATTCCTAATGGTCGCCTGGGAACCACCCAAGCAAATACAATCCACAAACCAATAGTGCTTTAATAAATAGGATAAATAGTTGTGTCAGGAAAGGCAATCGGCATGAAAGCAGATCATGATCTGCTCTGGCAGTCAATTTAAAGTAAAAAAAAATGTGAATATAAATCATTAAAATTTAAGTTCATTAACGATCACCTTTTCAATGGCGCATCATTTCCTCAAACAATTTTCTTGCCAGACAAGATTGGCGACCTTTGACAGATGCATTTTTATCTAAAACAAAAAAAAATGCATCTGTGTTTTGTCACCAACATTTCCAGTCACCATTTCCCAGTAGAGAGGCCTTACGTTAGATGTGTGTACATTAAGCAAGTCCCAGCTGAAGGGCATCAAGATAATGATAAAATGCACATGATGTTCTCATGTCTGCTATATTACCACTCGTAGTGTCAGAGCAGTAAAGTCACTGAGCATGGTAATGGCTTCTGTGTCAGCACGCCAGCACAAAACCATACAAGGTCAACCGGCTGAAGGGGAATGCAAAGGGGGCACTGGTCTGTGACAAGGTCACAAGACCTGCGGGTCTCAATATCAAAAAGGACATTAGAACATCAATAAATGTACATAGTCAGTCAAATGCAATAATAATTATTAACAAATAAAGAAATAATTAGTAACTGTTTGCTAATCAAACTGGCTAATTCGGGGGTTTCAACAAAAGACAAACTAGCAGTTATAATGGCAGTTATCATTATAGCAGCTGATGTCTTTTTTCAGATGTTTTAAGTCACTAACAGCTCGATGGTTTAATTGGTCATCTCCTGTACAGTTCACGCTACATTATTTGCTTTATTCTGGTCTTAAATGTTTAAGTCATTGCGGTCTACAATCTCTAATCTGTAAATTTCATCCCCTGGCATATTTACTCCCCTGTCATAACATGCTCGCAACATTTTTCAGAGCAGAATTTTGAATCAGGTTCTGATCTTTAGCAAGCTAGATTTTTTTGATGACTCCATGTGTTTGTGGGTAGCAAATCAGGACTGAGATCATAAACTTTAGTTGAGTCTATTAACAGTCGACAGACTACATCCCTTTCGCTAGATCTTGTCCAGTTTTGCTTAGTCCGATTTTTTTCAAGTAGCCAATGACAAACAAAAATGTTTGCAGTATTACAGAGCTAATCAAGGCTAACAAAGTAGCATTTCAGGTATAGTCTGACCTCAATGTAAAGGCCCCAACTTGCTCCCAGTTTTTAATTACCATCACCAAATGCGTAAACGATTTCTTCCTCTAAGTTAAGAGGCTTTTATCAGGGTGCCCTGTTTCCCTTCAGCAAGCAGCTAGAGACTGGACTACGTTATATATAGTCGTTATCCTAGGTCTTATGAACAGCTTACACAAGCTGCTTGTGATGGGCCGGGCGTTGCATTCCGTCCAAGCGCATTTGCATTTGGCATGAACAGAGTGCCCCTCGCAGACAATTCCTCACACATTACTCACCATGCATGATGACGAAACCATTCAGTTTTACCTTTAAATGGACTCCAATACCAGATTTGCTCATTAATCTAACCTGGTTGAAAGGAGTCAAATGTAAATGTTCTGTTCATGTTGAAAAATGGATCACAAAAAATCTTTCTGTGCTATGAAACATATCCAAATGCAACATTTTGGATACATTACATACAAGAATTACATTGGAACACCATTTTTGGGCAATTGAGTATTGAGGGCCAAACAGTGGAAGCTTGATGGTATTGGGACTTGAAGCGGTGGACCTTCTGATCTATAGCCTAGTACCTTAAGTGCAAACCCATTACTGTACACTATCAATAATTTCCCAGAAATATCCACCTGGCCTATAGAAACCCAACCCAAAACATCTATATATAAAGAATACATGGAAAAAAACTTGCATCTACCAGGCTACATGACTTGCAGAAGATGCAGACGATCAAGCTCAGTTGGAGATCCAATTGGTTGTCAGCACTCCTAAGCTGCCCACGATGCCATGTCTCCAGTTTCACATCCTCGTGCAGGATGGTAAGTTTGTCTCCATGTATACATTTCTTCCACAACAGTGTGGTACTATATTTCAAGCCTGGCAGGATAGTTGCAACCAAAGCCCAAGTGAGCACCATCGGGGCAGGTGGCACCTAGGAGATGCTAAAGTAATTGTACCTGCAGCAGTCACGACTATAGCTGAGGAGGGAGGGGGTGTTGCAGGACAATGCAAGAGCTATTTCAGGCTCAAACAGCGCTGCTGTCTCTGAGGAGACTCAAACAGCCTTGAACTGCGTTAGCCACGCCGAGCTACAATTAAAAGCTTACGCTGAAACCGCGGCTAAATTAATCGGCGCGTGACTGCAGCGAGAAAGTTCTCCAGCTGAGTAAGTAGCTGGGAGGTTGTCGTTCTGTATGTTCTTGCTTCCAGGAGATTTGTTCCGATGGGGCGGTCTCGAAAGAGAAAACGCGTCTGGGATACAAAAATCAGCCAATTCATATAGAACTAAGCTGAATACAGATCACGAGTCACGACCAGCCAAGGAGGATGGCATCAACCCAGCTCGATCTAATTCACACAATGGAGTCAGCAACCGTCTGTGCTCGACTCTCAGGCAACAGTGATGGCAGCAATCGAGGCAAAGTGCTTTTACCACACAAATCTCAGCGTTCTCCTACATGACAAGATGAAATATTGGGAGATCCTGCTAGGACAACATGGATCATCAGACTTGTAGACTGCATGCTAGCTTAATTATAAATACTCAAAACAAAGACGATCAAAATTCCATCTCTCAAGCATTTTCTCAAATCTCTCAATCTCTCTCAAAAGAATCAAATAAAGACAATTCAATTTACAACATTGTCACAAACCGACCACAAACCCCTGGTGAGAAAGCCAATGATGACAACAACATGGACAAATTATAGTAAGCTTGGCTCAAGCACAACAATGTGTCAGTGGCTGGTGTAAAAAAAAACATGATTCACAGCCACAAAATTGCTTGGTAGCTGAATGCAATGACTACAAAGGCAAAAATTTGACAATTTAGATGGCTACACTCTAGATGGCTAATCAAACTCTTCTGTGGTTCTACCCGTGTAGTGAGAATTTATGGAACGATTCTTTATATTTAAGCTAATGTTTTTCTCGAACAAGCAGAGAAAAAGTACTCTGACCAAATATCCTACCAACAAATAGTAATTCAATTCTGTTTTTGTAGTTTTAGAATTAGATACATACATACATCACATCATGCAGTTCATCAACTTCCCATTTTCGTTGCGACTATAAATAGTAGAATTCGTCTACAAAATGTTTATAACAATAACTTATTTGTAACAAATACTTGTTTATAACTTATAACAATGTGTATATATATGCAAAACATTGTATGCTGATTAACATCAAAGAAAACAAAAGATATAAAGAAATATAGATCAACTTATAACAAAAAAGTCTAAAAAATGTTTTAGTCTGTAACAGAAAAAGTACATTAAATATTTTATATCTAGCAAATTGCAAGCATTTTGCCAAAGTCACTTATTTTAACTATGACTAATTCGGTCTCACATCGTTTGATACTGAAAAAAAAATCTAATTAAAAAAAATCAATAAATAGTTTATCATCATGCATCATATCTCCTACTCTACACTTTGACCGTACACTATAGAGCGAGTCATCGTGCACACGGACAACGACAGCCACTGCCACCTAGTGTAATGGATGTGAAATTAAATTTTATTCTAGTACAGCAAAAAAGCACGTTTACCAGAGTCAGACATGGTGAAATATTGGCTGATCAAAACTGGTTTCTGGAGTTAAATTATAGCCAGACTATACTCCAGTGCCAGCATTTTACTCAGACATGTAGCAACATCTGCAAAAATTTGATTACATGCACACATTCAAATCTTCACCAGACGATCCAAAAAAGGATAGTTCTCTACCCCCCCCCCATTACTAGCCTGGAACAGAAAATCCTTTCTAAACACGAAAAAAATGCATTTGCTGCGATATCTTGTGCTTTGATTCCAGACGTCTCTTATAGAATCTCAAAGTGCAGTGAGCTGAAAAGAGGGGATTCGAATATGGGTACCAAATGGCATACACTGTCAGACCTTTATTTGAACTACATCCTAAGTGCAGAGAGGGAGACATGGTAGAAGAAATGCAGTCATGCAGTGCGTCTCCCTCTTTTTCCTGTTAACAGCTGCAAAGATATCAAGACCCAGAATATTCGAACATCTATTTTAGGGGTTCTCTGAGAAAAGGAGGTTTGTTTTGAAACCCAAGAAGTGACTGAAGTGGCGAACTGACCTTAGTTTCAAGAACAGTCGAAAGGACAGTGCTCGGACACAGCTGTTCAAGTTGCGTGCGAAGATTAGCAGCAGTGGGCTGCCATTACAGACACTAAAAAGACTAAACGGCGATGTGTTGCGGCTAGAAATAACCGGCATAATAAACCTGCAATATAAGGTTTTGCATTCTAAGACAACACTATTTAAAACCCAGACATTTAAAACAGTGAACGTTCAACATTGAAGCATTTGAAAATCATCTCATGTACTCCTGAGAAGGTTAGCTGCCTTAAAATGCTACCACGTGGTTAAAGAACCGAGCTTTTGATTGGATTAAGAGACAGTAAACAGGTCACGACTGAAATGCCCTTGAGCAAGACACTTCCAAATCCCTAACTGCATGCCGAGTACCTTAGCTAGGGCTGCCCACCGTGCACGGCATGTGTGCTCACTATAAATAAATAAATTCAATTTTATTTGTCATTACACATATACACATGTAAAGTACAATGAAATGTTTCTCATATCCTTGTCTGGAAGATGGGGGTCAGAGCGCAGGGTCAGCCAATGTACGGCGCCCCTGGAGCAGACAGGGTTAAGGGTCTTGCTCAAGGACCC
>JAOTRQ010101364.1:0-10185 GCA_028565875.1 Hoplisoma paleatum | reverse complement strand
ACAAGTTCCCACCACTTACTGGTGGTTGTTGTCAGGAAGGGCATCCGGACAGAAAACTCTGCTCCAAACATTAACGTTTCTACCCCAGCAACTGGGAAAACGGACAATAAACGAATAGATATAGAGAAAGATTTTTGTAAGAAGAAATGGTAAACAGAATCTTGGTTAAATGAAAAACAAATAATGTCATTTTATGTCTGAAAAAACGGCACCGTGAAACCAGTATTATATCACATCTTGTCTGGAGTGTATTGTGGTGTGTAATGGTGACTGTAAAATGTTGATGAAATTTGTTTTTGACTTTTTTAAAAGTTATGCAGAAACATTTTGAACAACCCTCATAACTTGATATATGTTGTATATAACAGTAAATAAAAATGATGGGCATTATGTGGGGTTTTATAAACCAAATGAATTGACAGATATCATGACAAACTTGCTTTTAAAATGAAAAGTTAAAGATTTACAAGGCAGTAACTGGAACCCCTGGTGCCTGTTTAGGGTTTCTTGGTTTCACCTCTGACTTGTTAACCCCTCACTTTCTCTCTCTGGTTTCACTTCCAGCATGATTCTGGCACTCATCAATGACTGACACCCTACAGACGTAAGAACCTAATTCATAAACTGTCTCGTCTCTGCGCTGTGAATACAAAACCTGCAGCCAGCCAGAGTCCCCCCACCCCACCCCCCACACACACACACTCCAGACAAATCACTAAAGAAAGACCATGTTCCTTTGTGTTCACTCATGTATTTGCATTACAGCTCAGCTCTGTGTAGTTTCTTTATTTAGCCCTTTGTGTAAGACTCTCAGCACCACTCCCATAATGCACTGCTTCTCAGGACTGAAGCAACATGACAATCGCAACGACTCAGTGAAGCGACCGATTTACTTGGTGTGTAACATCCTTCAACAAGCTAGTCTTGTTACTCACCCTGTCACCAAACACATGCCCGGCTGTCTGAGGAGATGAAAATGAGATTTTGGAACACATTTTGTATAATTTATTTTTGCTAAAGTAGTTCAAATAAATCAATTCAGTTTTGTTTAATACAGTTTTATGTAGTAGTGGTCTTATTATATGTTCAGCCAAGCACATTGAAGTGTTTTGTTTTTTTATTGTATGATTTTTTGGGGTTGCTAACATGTTTTTTTCCCAACAATGACCGTGTGTTATGATCAGTAGTACAAATCAGCTGTAGTGTTTCTGGAAAGCTTAGTGCATGCTTTTATTATTATTCTGCTGGGGTTTATACTCAGAGATGTATGTTATGCAAACATTTAAATCAAATAGTTTAATCACTGGGTGTGTTTGAAGACCTAGAGAGCTGCATTGCTGTCTCATCGTCCACTTAGGGAGACTATTGAACTATTCTAACTTTTCAGCGATTATGGTTTTAGCTTAGTGATTTAACACAGAATCATGCCATCCCATCGTCTCTCTCCTTGTAACGAAAACTTTACTGACGAGACCAAACGTGCGAATAAAGACATTAATACTTTCTCACCATGTCAAAAGAATTCCATTGTTTGTGCTCGGCTTTGGCCGTTATGTTTATTTTTTGTGAGAGAAGTCATACAGTTCTGAATGATGCCCTTTGTGCTAAGTGCTAACTTCTACACTAAATTTACTATTTGCATTGTACAATATTTAAGTAGGAAGGATTTTAAGGTAGCTAGGATTTCGAACAGCCTACTTTACTACCGCTGTATTGTAACATACCCATCACAGCAGCCCAGGTAAAATGTCAAGAACCCTTGTTTTAGATGCAATAACAAGAGTGACGTATATTTACTGATGTCTAGTACAGTATACAACATTATTTTTGTTGCATCTTTAGGACAGACATTGGCATACATTGGCAAAACTGGCATATCGAGTCAATGAATGTACTAGAGTATGGTGTATATATCACTACATTGTTTACTGTTTCAGTTGTTCATTATTCTCTTCTAACTCTGGCATCATTCACTGCATGTCATGTCATGGCTTGGGATTTAGTTTCTTTTTTAAAACTCCAAATTATTTAGTTTTTTCATACACTACCTCTCTATTCTCTCTCTCTCTCTATTTTACCTTTCAGTCGAATTCAACCCTGGGTTACTCTGTGGACCGTTACCAATCCCCAGGTTACTCTGTGGACCGCTACCGATCCCCAGAGTATCTCGGCAATTACATTTTACGGGGTAGGTTGCCAGGTCTTCCCCAACCCAGTATCTCTACAGGGATCTTGTGAATGAGTACTAGACAATTTCACATTTCCGATCAACCTAGTGCATGCTTTTGGATTGTGGGAGGAAAACGGAGTACCCGATGGAAACCCACGCTGACACAGGGAGTACATGCAAACTCCGCAAAGTCCCCAGCTCGACCCGGGGATCGAACTCGGGACTTCTTGCTGTGAGGCGACAGTGCTAACTACTCAGCCACCGTGCCGCCCTTACACTTTCTACGTTTAATCAAATATGAGATTTTGATTTCCATCAGTGAATTTATTTCTGGTTTCCTTCTGGTAATGTCTGGGTTTAAAGTGCACAAAATATACAAACTATTAGGATCTATGTATGTACAATATTTACTATATTATACATACAATGTATGTATTACGTATATACAGTGGTAAACACTGTTTGGAACATACTAATTGTAATATATGTATGCTTAAGTCATTGTGCCAAATTAGCAGTAAAACATACTAGCCTACTACTGATGGGATCTTGGGATTCACATTGTCTAGTATGATTGCTATTATGTTAATAGGTGGTGGCTTCTGGTCTTTGTTCCAATCAACCCAGGATGTCACACGATCAGCTGTCTAACTAAGACCAGGTAATTAAATGAGTGAAATTAGATGTGTTCCGATTTGTCCAGCAGTCACACCAACCCATTGAGTTTGAGATATTTGCCTTAAAGGTTTTTTGAGCATCCAAAATCAGATGGTACTAAATCTGGACAATAAACTTTCTGGACTAGAAGCTTTCAACCAATTATTACTATTCCTGCACTCACTGTTTTCAACCAAAATATAAAAATGATAAACTCTTTGAAGATCTCTTGTACTTGGTGACAATTTCAAATAAATTCCTTTAACTAACATAATCGTCCTGAAATCGGCCTGTTTTCTGAAAAGCAAACAAGACTACCCCAGTCAGTCAAGATCTAATGCAGTGATCTTTACTGTAGTAAACTTCTCAGTAAAAAAAAAAGCAGCGAGAAGGTGTACAATGGTGTCTGAAATAAAATAGTACCGATCACAGATATGTGGTTTCAGAGATATATTGGTAAGCGTTTCTAAAAGGGGGGGTTATGTTGAGCTCACTTGTACATCACACAACTGCAATGTTCTTGTTTTTGAGATGGTTAATGCTGGGATATAATTAAAGGATTGTTGGAGAGTGCATGCTTTCTCTTTTGAATCTTTAATTCACTCGAACTCGTACTGTCATGTTTGTTTTGTGGGAAACGTTTCATAAGAAATTAAATAAAGATCAAAAAAATAAAATATGCCTTTTTTTTTTACAATGATTGTGTTTATCACTGACCTGACCCCTCTCTGACATATTTTACTGAAGAAACCAAAGAACAATGTAACGATGCACCTGAAGGCAGCAAATTATTGACTCACTCAGAGGACACAAACTGATTGGGAATAGTGCTAGTGCATTGCAGCGTGCAACACAAACATGTCGACTTTGGAAGGAGTGCAGATCAACACTTATGTAACGTTTTATTTTTATTAATCATATTTAGGTGTTGTTTTATTTACTCAATAGGAGAAATGTGCATCTTTCTTTTGCATAGTTTGTACCTACCTCATTATTTATATAAACAATTATCACAAATTTTTGCACAGCATTTTATTTTGAATTAGAACCAATCAAAGAAAACTGAAAAGAAACTTTAAATGACATTTTGTTAAAAGATTGTTTCATGAATGCAGTATCATAAATTGTGGGTAAGAGTATCGTTTAATCTCTTCAGACAATCACCTGTTTCATGTCTCAAGGACCGAAGAAACCGAAACCTGAAAACTGAAAAGTTGTGTTCTGCAAAGCAGCTCAAATCACACACTTATTCCAAGTCCCCCGATGGTGGAACAACCTGCTAAGTGATGCCAGAGCATATAATATTTTACAAGTGTATTTATTTTTCCAAAAAGCCCTGGCAGGATATGAATGTTTTTTAGCGATTTGCTCAGTTCTTTAGTGGACCTCAGGTGAAGATGCTTTTTTTACTAGCACACCAGCACCAAGAATCAGAACTCCCTGGTTCAAAACACAGCATTGCCATAGTTTGGCTGGTACAAAACCAGTGCAATGTAGTGCAAGCCTGGATAACTAGAGGGATCAATATTGTGAACTATGACCTGCCGTGACGCAGAATACGAATACAAGTACGGGTGCTCAGAAAGCGTTCAGTAGATTATACAGTACTGAGTAAATGACACGGACCCCTAGTTCTAGTTTAAAACCCTGAATGCTTTATTGAAAATATGCATACATACGACTTCTCCTACACATTACAGAACAGTACAATCACTTGTAATATTAACACGGTTAAATGCAAAACAGCTCCTTCAGAACCTGACGCAAAACGAACAGTTTGCCCAGTAACTGCACCCTAGGCCAAATGGTTATAACGCGCTGGCGAAGAGCCATGCTTTCACGTCACAGGAAAGCAGATTCAAAATCTTAAACGAAATACAAAGTCACCAAAACTAAAACGGCTGGTTTGCATAAGCAGCACACTGAATGTGAAAAAGAAAGCGTTTAAAGCGATGAGTGTGTGTAAGTGTATGAACACATCCAGCTGGTCAGGGAGGTGAAAACCTGTAATGAGAAGCTTACCTGATGCAGGTGGGAAAAGCAGAGCATTGGAAGAGAGAAAAAAAAGTAGAAAAGTCCTCTAATACATGCCATAAAACACACACAGAGCAACAGCGCATAATAGAAAGTGAATTATAGTTTGTAAGATGGCCAGATAGGAACATTTAAGGTGTAAAGCATAAAAATATCGTGTAGGAAAAAAAATCAATTTGTTGAGAAATACAATGTGTGTGTGAATATAAGGTAAACGAATGAAAAAAATGAATATAAGTAAGCAAAAACTAATTATAAGCTCAAATAAAAGCAGCAAAACATTTAAATTATAGTAAATGCCAGCTAAAATATAATACGCATATATTAAAAAAAGAAATTGCTTAATGATGAGAGCAGTAATACAAATAAAATGACAACGAATGTGTGAAATGATGATTCATTTCTCAAATGGATTTTATGATATACATTTAATCAATCACAATTAGAAGGGTGATAGTGTTTTTAATTTAAAGATACTTTTGACGATTCTGGTGTCCGATAAACACTTGGCACAGAGCAGGAATTAATGGTTGAATGTTAAACACCGGCTTACAAGTCCATCACAACAAGCAAATATAGAACAGCCGATGTATGTTGTGCATGTGTTGTAGAAGTAAGTAAAAGTAACTGAAGGAAACCACACAGGAAACCCATGTGAACAGTGAGAGGGTGCAAGCGTTTACATATTAGGATTTTACCTACATGTTTTACACTCTGGTTCCATTCATTAGTTGTATCAGTTCACACGTTTAACTCCAGACAGTCGTGGACAATTTTGGAGCTTTGAAGCACATAAAAAAAGAGAAACAGCCCTACACTGGGAGCAAAGCCTGGACCTTTTAGCTGTGATATGATAGTGCTATCCACCGAGCCACCCATCTATCCAGTGAAGCGTCTATTACTGCAAGAGCTTCATTCTTGTTAGGGTTCAAATGTGATAAGAGCCACCAAGTGTATACACAGTAGTATAATCTAACGACTGCAGACTTGCACTCTCATATTAAAGTCAATTCGGTGTAGCCAGTCTGAATGTTGCATATTTTGAAGTGCACCAAGAGCAAACTAATGAGGGACTATGAAGAGAAACATTTAGGTAGGGTACGAACTCTCTGTTGTACGAATCTAAGTTGTTAAGTTGGTCGATACAGAATCACGAGTGCATGGTACCATTATTGTAGCTGTGCTGGTTCATTAACTGCATAGCTCAAATATTTAAAGAATTGTAACTTTGCTAGTTGGCTAATGTATTAGCACAAAATTGTGGTTAGTTTCAGTAAATGTGTACACACGCACACCAGACAAAAGTTTGGATAAACCATCTCGTTCAATGTCTTTTCTGCATTGTACACACCCTTAGTTAGAGGTTATTTGACTAAGAGTGAGTGATAAAGTGCTAGGTCAGGTGATCTGACCGCCACAATAACAATGACCTGACCTCCACAATGACTTAAAGCCTGTTGAGAGGAGTTGGACCGCAGAGTGAAAGTAAAGAAGTCAACAAGTGCTCAACATCTTTAGGAAGTCTTTTAAGACTGTTCTAGGTGGCTCCTTACAAAGCTGATTGAGAGATCGCCATGTACAATGTGCAAAGCTGTCATCGGAGCAAAAGGTTTGGAGAATCTGTTTGGAATACGTCGTTCGTATTCATGTACAATGTAGAAAAAAAAAAAGTCAGGAAAAGCCATTGAATGGTGTACCCAGACTTTTGACTGGTACTGTGTACCAAAGTTTTGTTAGCCAACATTAAGACAAGCACGTGTCGCATGATAAAATGTATTGTTACATGCTTGGCTGAAAAAAAGCGTAAAGCAAGTCAAAAGAAAGCTCGTTTTACCAAAGCCTCATCATTTATGACACCTGACACAAAACCAAGAGCTCCGTCTCTCGAAAAATGCTTCGCTACAATAACACAATCCATATATGACCAACACCTATCAGCGATTTACTTACAAAGAGAAAACATTCCTGGCATTTCTTGCACTCGGGACGGTCAGTATATACATGTGCTCATACGACGTCGGCAAGGAGGACGACAGAACGAGGAGCATGCAGATAAGAAAATGGCCGTGGGTGACTAATCTGAAATCATCTGTGATGAACGTCTCGTCGATGGGTCAGTCACTTTCTGACAGGTTCAAATATTCAAGTAAGGTCAGTTCGTTGAACGATTTTCTTTTCCGGTTGACTCCTAGCCCACTGTGGAAAAAAAAATCCTGCTGCATCTTCAGATACTTGCACAGCCACCATCATATGCAGCTGATGACCCAAAAATTTAGAAATCAAAACAAGTCTTTGACTGAGAAAAAGAAACATAAAAAAATTGAAATGGATCTGAGCCGACTGTTAAAATGCACACAAACTCAGTCAATTAAAATGATTCTCACTTTGAAAGAAAATGACTTGATTGTTTCATTCTGCTGGTGAAAAAGCTTTCTGTCAGGCATGCAGCCATACTTAGGAAAATGTGTGTGTGTGTGTGTGTGTGTGTGTGTGTGTGCGTGTGTATGTGTGTGGGACATGGGTGTTGGGGGGATTATTAGTTCCCGTAACTTCAAACCCAATCTACCCTCATACAAATCTCTACGGGAGACTTTAAGATAACATGAGCTAAACGAATTAAAATATGTATCATGATCATTCTTATAACGATCATCGTAAAAGAAAATAACTTACTGAATGAATATTGTAAAGAACAGAGCCTCCATGACTACAACTCAAGTGATTTACAATAAATAATAGTCGCAATAAATAGTAATTTTGATGTGGTTTTTCTACGAGGCTGCAGCTCCTTAAAAGAGACGGATGCCAGACAAAGAGCTCGACGAGCCTTCGGGTCTGAGGGCGAGAGGCTAGCGGCTGAGCGAGTTTTATTCAAGTGGTCCGGCATTTCTGCGTTAGCTCAGCCATTCCGTTACTACGCGGGATTTGAACCTCCAGAAAAAAACATCAGTGTGCGTTTTACTTCATTCTTGCAGTGTTTACTCTGGATTCATGTCTGCTTCACAGCCATTATCAACTGTCCATGCTGCAGCATTCTACAGAGGAAAGAAATACAGACTTACAGAATCGTACTTTCATGAATAGCTGTGCTAGTTAGTCTAAAAACTGTGTTTAAATCAGGGATCACCAACAGGGGCACTATGCGAGTCAGGGCGCATTCTAATACTAGCACTATTGACCATAAAGCTCCATCTAAAATTGTATGTATTGATAAAAAAACAACAACAATGGATATATCATTGTTTTATTAATAAAGGGTGTCTTTGCAAATCTAGGGAGCTGCCTTGCTGTCTACATAGGTGGCTATCCATGTAGTGAGGGTTCTAATAAATCTTTAGGCGCGACCCAAATCATGCACTTGCACATTCCGAGCACTATGCTTGTGTGTCAAGGAAAAAGAATAATTGCTGATTGTGCAGATTCAAAACGGCCAAATACAGCGTGGAATGAGCACGCTCTAAACCAGGGGTGTCCAAACGTTTTGCAAAATGGGCCAGATTTGGTTAGGTGAACATGTGTAGGCACTGAACATCAAACCTGACATTCTTTAATTAATTAACACCTTTCTGAAATTTTGCTGAATCTGGCAATATAATAAACAAGTTTTTAATCAAAGTTACTCTGCCTTTCATATCTGAAGACAAACATTTTCATGCTGAAGGGATACATATTATTGATTTATTAAACAGTTACTCATTTCATCTAAACTCCTCACATAAAGGACCTGGACTGTCCAACCAGTGGATCGAACCTAAGGCCTCCTTGCCATTTAGTGACAATGCTACCCACTTACCCACCATGCTACACAAGCACGCGATATTACATCACTTTTCATTTACTAAGCTAAAAGAGCTAACATCACACCATGCTTACCCATTTGAATGAAGTGGCACAACACACCCGCATGTCAAATAACATCTACAAGTGCATTTATTTGTATTTTCCAGCTTGGGCTTGTCAGTGAAGCATTTTGTGTACACACTGGGAGCACTGGAAACATTTATTTAACAGACGCCTTTATCCAAAGCGTCTTACAATTGCAACGGAACACCATTTTTTGAGCAATTGCAGGTTAATGGCTTTACTTATAGGCCCAACAGACGCAGTACTTTAACCACTAAGCCATCACTGCCCTGCTGTAATGTCAAGCCACATTGAATCCTGCGATTGACTTTTCCAATGCTCACTTGTTATACAATGATCCAAACTGTAAGGAGGATGTTAAAGCTTCTAGGATTGTGAACAGGATGATACACAATTGGTTGGTGACCTCTGGTCTAGACATGTACCATGGACTAAAGTGAACTCTTACCTCCTAGCCCCTCAATATCCTGCGAGTCTGTAAAGGGAGCGGGGCCCCAGACTCGAACAGTGCCATCATCTGAGGCGCTAGCCATGAGCCCAGGGAGGACAGGGTTCCAGCTCACACAGTTCACAGTGCGGGTGTGACCGGTCAGCTCGGCAATGGGCAGCTCACTGCGCTTATGCCAGATGTACACTTTATGGTCTGCAAAAACAAAAACAGCATGCAGTTATTTCCACTATTAATAAGACACAGAGAGGCTTAATGATTTGGTTTTAGACTGGGTGATCTGATTTGGTGATATATTACATAGTTTATAACTGCACAGAATTCAAGGACTAATGCGGGAGCAAAATAGAGGTGAAAATGACAAAGAAAAACAGCAGGTACTGATTTGCAGTGTGGGTAGCAATTTTTGCTCAGGAGTAGCATAGCGTGATGAGTAGTCACTCCTTGTAGCCCACTTCAACACTAATAAAGCATAGAAACAGGAGTGTTTACTCAACTACATTCTGCATAAATACCATGCCTAATCGCAATCATAATACAGATCACAATCCGCTCTGGTAACCCGTTAGGAGTACATAATAGGAGTAAACAACAAAATACCATTTAATTAAGAATGGCATTGTTAATAAGCTTAACGTAGTTGATGCACATTGGACAATATTCATCTTGACCAATATGTGCATTTGTGTCTGAACTTAGTGTAACTTTTTTATTTTTTTGCATGTTTGAAGACGAGGCCAAATTTAATCAATCATACATGGGAAGCGCCTCGAAAATTGGCCTAAGACTAAGGCTTTTGGGAGGATTTAGATAAGATAAGACAGGCAGACAGACAGAAATAGGATAGATAGATTAGATAGGAGAGATAGATAGAGAGATAGATAGATAGGAGAGATAGATGGGAGAGATAGATAGATAGATTAGATAGATAGATAGATAGGAGAGAGAGAGAGAGAGAGAGAGAGAGAGAGAGAGAGAGAGAGAGAGAGAGAGAGAGAGAGAGAGAGAGAGA
>JAOTRQ010101353.1:0-10185 GCA_028565875.1 Hoplisoma paleatum | reverse complement strand
CACACACACACACACACACACACACACACACACACACACACACACACACACACACACACACACACACACACACGGCATGTTTCATTGTAAATGTTGTTTTGGATAAAAGCATTTGCTGTCCTGAAAATGTAAATGGTTAATTAGTTAAATGTGAAAGGACCTTGGTTAAAATCCAGCCACTTGCTGATTAATGTAGATTTTGTTTGGCAAAAGCAAAAGGCCTTGAGCAAGGCCTTTATACTATAAATGCATAACTGCACTATGAATAAAAATGTGTGAAGAAAATGTAAATGACTAGTGAAGAACAATCAAATTACACACACATAATGGACCTGGATAGTCCAACCTAGATTGAACCACATAATAGTAAATAATGAAAAACAATAAAGGAAAAAAAAACTTAATTGACAAAATGATTTTCTCTGTAAAGGACTGCAGGTGTGTCAGCTTGCAAACAAGACATGTCAACCTTGCAACTAAAGTGAATGAAGCTTATGAAGCACAGTTGTCAATCAAGAGAAAGAGCATGCTCAGAACAATCCTAAATCCAGGATTAAATTCACATTAACAATGCTGAAAAATCAAGCTGGTCAAAATCATCTGGTCAAAACACACCCTATGCTTGTTGCTTTTTTCTTGTTAACTAACTATTGATCAGCATTGGGTGTTTTAAGCCTAGACGACCAGCTGTTCTTGAGCTATTTTTTTCCAAAGAAAAAAATCTATTTGAATGGAATTGTGAGATTAGTTATCCTGACATATCACATTATATTCTACTTTAATGTTTTGTATTTGCATGTGTTTTGTATATTTATTTGTTCTTAGTAAGTGTTCTTATATGTCCTTATTTGTCATGATTCTGCTGAAAGTTTTGCTCAAGATCAGCTGGTCATCCAGGAAAAAATACCTAAAACTGGTCAAGCCTTAGTGAACAAGCTATAGCCAACCAGCATGGGGTGTGTTTTTACCAGTTGGATTTTTAGCTGGATTTTTTTTTTGCAAGGAACAAATTAGATTCAGTGGACTAAATGGAATGAGAAACATGGCTTTGAGCTATATATATATTAATTTTCTTTACTATTTTCTTTATATGATTGCGCTCTTGATTCACAGTTTTGGCACAGCCAATTAACCTTCCACTGTGCAGGACCTGGTCATTTGTAATGAGGGTATAATTGCCTGACAAATGCTTGCTCTGACAGTGTCCATACTTAGGTAGTTTCATGCACAAGGCCAGAACCCCACATAGAGAGTCATGCACAGATTACGGTTTTCCTACCCATCAGACTAGTGGTCAATTTTGTCTGTCGCAGGGACCTGCCAATAATGCATTGCAACCAGCAGAGCTACTTTCATTTTACTCTGTGAGAAGATGAAGAGAAGAATTTTAAAAATGATCATAAAATCATTATTCATGTATTTTCCAAAAGATTTTTAAAATGTTAACTATTTGAGCTTATTTTAACAATTTAATGCTGACAACATGCATTACATAATTTGAAAATTTAACCAGATAAACTTTCAATCTGCTATTTTATTAAGAATTAATACACACCGAAGTAAAATCACAAATTTCGTCATGGAAAACATGCTGCCTTGCATAATAATTATGCAATCCAGCTAAACCTATTTATTTTAGGGTACATGGACGTAAAATAATTTTAATGTAAACTGATACCTAAAGGAACGACGTAGGAACGCTAGGCATGATGTCAGCCCATTAAAACGGAAGCCTGCAAGTCATGGCTTTTGTTTCCCCTTGTCCACACCACAATCTGTCAGGGCTATTTCTGGCTTGACCATCCTCTGCATGGGATCGACACATTGAAGACGGGCACATGAACGCCTGATAAAATGCCCAGAGGAAGTTGGGGTTGTTTATCTGCACCCTAGCACTGCTGCTCAGGCCAGCGTGGTAAATATTTGTGAGTGTGCTCAAGAACTATCTTGACACACTTGGTGGTTTGGGCCATGACTGTACGAATTTCATACTTTCATACTTTAATGCTTTGGTTAACAGCCAAGACCAACACACTGGAGCTGAAGAGTGGGGGGACTCACTCTGAAATAGGATATTGAGTCATTAATGGCTGTCTTGGGACCCTCGACACGTCATGAATAACAGATCTACTTCACACAGTATTTATTCAAATAGAAGCACTCATGGGTTTCTTACATTAGAACTTTTAATTAATTAGGTTCATTAATTAGGTCCTACAGCTTATAAAGACCAGGGCATAACAATAAGACCACTGGCAGATGAAGTGATTAACACAGATCTCTTCAGGGCAGCAATAGCTTAGTGGCTAAGGTATTGGGCTAGAGATAAGAATGTCACCGGTTTAAGTCCAATACCACCAAGTTGTCACTGTTGGGCCCCTAAGTTAGGCCCTTTTAACCCTCCATTGCTCAAAATGATGTTCCATGGTGTGAGTGAAAGGATTTGCTATAGTTTGACGATTTGAGGACCTGTTATGTCTAGCATACTGGATCATCTCTATCTGCAGCTTGTGCGGTGTTTAACGTGGAAGTAGGCCAGTGATAAGGCAGATTGACAGGGATACCATGAGTGTGATATAATTAAAAATGCTATTTATAACAAATTTTTATAACAACGTCCCATGCCCGGGTTGAAATCCCAAACAGTTGGATGCCCCATTCATGCCATTCCTGTTTGTTTAGTGTTTACAAAGAGTCAGTGCAGGGACTATAGGGGAGACCTGCTCTGGGAGCTTGACAAATGATGCCTCTTTTCTTCTCTCGTAAGACTAAAACCCATACATGAATGTGTGTCAAAGCTTAGTGATTAACGGGCAATTATTTTGCGACCCTGAATGTAATAGACAATAAATGAACAAATAGTCTGGTTTAATAGCATTGTAACTGTGTTGGGTCAGAAAATGTTAACAAAATAATAAATCATTCATTTCAGATATTATATCTACAAAGTTAGAAATGTAAAAAATATGGCAACATGGTTATTATGCTTAAATGAGTGCATAAATAAGTGACACAAAACAATGTGTCTTAATGAACATAGACACAAAAACAAAGCAATGACGGGACGCTAGGAGCTTAAGGAATATAAAATTTCATCCTATTTCTTGTACACAGGCCCTCGCTTCAACTCAGACACAAGGCTTACAGAGTTTCAACTCGTCCCGACACCCCACCTGTGATAAATGAGTGCACTGAATTACTGAACCCTCAGAGTGCACTCATAGCATAACACATGATGTTTTTGCTCCTTGAACTCTGTCTAACTGCTAAGGCAATCAGGCCCGATCAGGAGCCGATTAAAGCAAAAAAATTCTTGAAGAATGTTCTTGGCTCTAACCAAGTTTCAGGTTTCCTGACCAATCCAGAATCGATAACAGGTTGGGGTTAGGAGGCTTGGCGGTTGAACGGTATTGCAATAATTAACTAGACATTATGTTTAGTGATGTTATGTTTATAAATGTTTAGTGAGAGATGAAACTGTGATGTGTACATCTGCATGGTTTGACTGTTGCTCTGGTTATGGCTAGCCATGATTCGGATTATTAAAATACTCAATTTAGCAAACTGATTAATTAAAGCAGTAGTGAAAAGAAAAATAGATATTTTTATTCAAAGTTAGTCATTTTGGAATGGAGTAAGTCTGCAAAGTATGAAAAACTGCCTTTTTGTTTTGGAATGTTTATTGTCCTTGAATCTTTTTATACATAGCTGGCTCCTAGAATGTTAGAAAACCCCAAAAATATGTATTCTTTTTCATTGAGGCTCCCTCACGAAAACGGGAAAAGACAATTAGGTTGCGATGGTGAAAAATGGCTGCTTTAGACAGAGCAGTGTTTGTTTGTTTATTCAGAAATGTGTTCATATGGAGTGAATTTTGTGCCAAAAGTTTTATCCAAAAAAATAACATTTGCAAACAAAAAATATTTTGTTGATCCGATTTTTTTATTGATCTGATTTGTCTTTTTGATCCACTTCTGTCTTTTGACACATATGAGTATATTCATATGTTTCATATGAGCGTGGGACTTAGAGAGTAGAAAGCGCTCATCTTGACTCTCCATTGGTCATCTAATGTTGGGCAAATAGGGTCAACTATGGGACTTTTTCAAAACATGGCGGAGCGAACAATTATCTGGAGAGCAGCAGATACATTTTCTACAGATGCATATTGCTGCCACATAAAAAAACATCATCAAACTATCGTAATTACAACATAAAGCTCGTAATTACGAGATAAGGATATCTGTTGTAGCAACCACGTAAGATACGTGTCTATCTTTTTGTCTTTAATTCACATTAAATTATGTGAATTAATCACATTTTAATTCTTATTTGGATGAGACTAAAGTGAAATGTTGGTCTTGTGGAAATTACATTTATATGTCTATAAGGCTTTATAAAGAAGTATAAAACCTGTCCGTCCCAACATGGAACTTTGATCGACATGGCAGCATCTTTATACAAATAAAACTGCTTAGAATTTGAAAAGACTCCTTGTGAATTATTAATCATTATAACATGTTATTTACTATATCATACAACATATTCAAAAGATCGTAACGTAATATCACCCACAAAATGACGTCTCGTTTTTTTACTGCACTGTGCACAATAGATGAAAGTTATACGTGTCATAAGCTTTCATCTTCTTATTTTTACATTTTAACTGTTATAAGCAGGTGCCCTGCTTGAAGGCAGCAAGACCAAAGTGTTGCTGGTAAGTATGGGAGTGTTAGTGAAGAAGGTAAGCGATGTTTTTGTGCCGATATAAAAAAGCTTGGACTTATGTGGTTTCAGCATTAGAAAGCTGGAATGCAGCCAGGATTGTAGTTCTTGGATACACACAGAGAGTGAGGAGGGGCACGTTATGTGCAGTGTAGCAGTGAAATGTAATGCCATGTCTATGAATTATATAATCTAAAGGTAAAATGAAAATATTGAGAAAGACAGGTCCCAAAACAGAGTCATGTGGTACACCTTGCTTCAACAAGGCATTGTCAGAAACATTATCATCCATACAAATGAAGAACTGCCTATTGAACCAGGAAAGTACAGTGCCAGAAATACTAGTCTCAGACATACGGATGCAAGAAGGACATAGTGGTTGGCCATATCAAAAGTAGCTGAGTGATCCAACAGAAGCAGAATCTAGATTAAAAGTGTAAAGAAAGTAATAAGTCTGTAATACAGTAAAGCATTTCCCCTACTATTTTAGGAACCGAAACCTGATTAAAATTGTTTAGATATATTATTAGTTCTAAGAAAGTTCTAAAGCTGCAAGGCAAAAACATTCTCGAGCATCTTCGAGAAAAATTGAAAAAAGATCAGAAGGAACTGAAGCAGTTGAGAGCAAAAGATTGATAATATGCCTGATAGCGTGGGCCACAAGGGCCATTTCAGAGGTTGAACGATGAGTTGGTGGGCTTAGAAGGAGCCAAAATGTTTTGCATCCATTTTTGCTTGTTCATTCGCTATGCTACATCTATGAAGGATCACAGGTATCTTCCAGGCTGTTTATAACCAACAGAGGCTGCAGTTGAAAAGTCGCAAGGTGACCAAGGATAGTTTGCCATCCTAATTTAATGCTCCAAAGCTGCTTTAAGTTTGATTTTTCTGTTTTTGGATAAAAGGTTCTATACCCCCTCTTGCTGATGGTTAGCTGCTGTTTGGTGCTTTGGCACTCTCTATGGTAAACTTCACACAGTATTAAGTCAACTGCATTAAGTTCATATTCCATGCTCTTTCTCATTACCAGATACTGTTTCTGAGTGGCACGAATAATAAGCTCGCAGGCGCCACTTCCACTCCTTCCTGATCGACTTTACCATAAGGCCTGTAAAGGGTGTTTCTATGTTTATATTTACTTAGCCATTTATTTAACTGTAAATTGTGTTCATAAATTAATATTTGACCACAATCTTGGATCTAGCATTTTCTCCCCTTACTCTCTCTTTATAATTCTAATCAAAACCAATATAGGTTTGCTAAATTAGCAAATGTGATTTAACAGTGTGCAAATGTGAATAAAGGCTGTATTCCAAATCTGTATTTGGAATTAATTAAGATTGCGTTTATATAACTAGCTCATGTTTACAGGTCCAGGATGTATTCGGTTGATAGCTTTTCTTCACACTGCATTCAGACTTTACAACGAGTCTCATAATTTCAGATACTGCTGTGCAAACTGTGATAATTCTGATGCCATAACACCGAAGGTCTTTTGTGTATGTCTAACATGCTTACTAGTATTACACATTTGTTTCATCTTATAAATATGTTTGGTATTGTATTGTTGTCAGTTTTGCACTGTCTTGTGAAGCAAACATTGTGTCAATCCAATTTTCCGCAGAATAAAAAAAGGTTTTCATATTTCATCTAAATTAGATATTACCAAGGGTAACCCACATGTAACAAATTTTCTGAAAATCAAATTATATTTTATCAAATATTACAATAAAAACAGCAGAAATGTTACCTATTTTACTATATGTTTTAATATAACATGTCACTTAGGTCTTGGTGGCAAAACTAAAAAAACTTTCAAAACAGAATTGTAGCACTAGCACAGGCTAACTGTATTTATGTTAGGGACAAGTTATTCAGTCGATGTAGGTGTGAGTGACACTGGAAAACTTTTATTGTATTAGTAGTGTGTGTAAACATGTGTGTGTTTTACTTAGTAAATTAAATGCTGACTTGTTTGTGCACTTGTCAGTATCAATGTGTGTTTCACTGCACGGATTGGGTTGAATGCAGAGAAATAATTCATGTGTCTAAAAAGCACAGTGAAATGTGTTAGACGTCCGTCTGCGCTGCTGACTTAAGTGCCGGCTCATAAGATGGCGGGCGTTACGGAACACGTCGCCCATCAACCTTATGTAGAACGCCACACAATCAGCGCTCATCTGTTGCAGCTGCCCTGTGAATATTTAGGGGGTAGCTTCTGGGCACCCAACGCAGCAGTGTATCACCTAATTTTGTGGCGTGAGTCACGCATCTTTACTTTCATAGTGCAGCCGTGTTTCACTAATCTTTAGCCATGCTTCTCCACGCTTTACCATTGAGTTAGTGTAGTGGCAGATAGTGTTAAATGACTACCCAGAGACAAAACCAGGCAGCAGACAAACAGGCTTAACCAATTGTCTGCAAGTCGCCATCGGACGTCACCTGGAATCCTTAGGTCACAAACCATTGAGACTGAGTCTGTTTACCATGGCTAACTAAATCAAAAAGTATGTCATGACTTAACTTAAGCTATTGTCATACTTTAAATTAATCTAAATACGCTGGATGAAAACCTTAGTAATGTTAAACTAAAGCTAGGACTTCTAAATATCAGATCACTTGCATGCAAAACAGTAATTACAAATGAAATAATTACACATAATTGACTTAGTGCCCTGTGTTTAACTGAAACCTGGGTTAGACCTGATGAATATCTAGGTTTAAATGAAGCATCTCCTCGTGGTTACAGTTATAAACACAAGCCATGTCTTAGCAGCCATGATGAAGGAATAGCCACATCTTATGACAAAGACATAGATCATCAATCATGTCCCATAACCTCGTTTGAGGTTCTTATCTCTGACATAGCCAGTAAATGTTCATCTGATAAAACTAGCATGTTTAAATAAATAAATATAATAAAAAGCATCCATCAGTGATTATGATCATATAATCTTTGCGTTTTATTGCCTGCCATGCTTTCAGGTGGTAGTGTTTCATTATATTTTAAAATGCTTTACTAAGTTACTAAAGAAAATGAAAAATACTGCCCATGTATAAAAACTCAATAGATTTCTGAACACATTTAATATCTAGGTGCTTTCAATCTCTCTGTATTGACAAATGTTAGTTATAAAACTATGTTTAATATTTCTAACTAGTTATATGCTGTTTAAATGACAACTGCTCCTGGCTGGTCCACGGACTTCACTCTAATTTCTCAGTAATGTGGTTCGATTAAATTCAGGCTGAGTGTATACTCATGCAGAAGTATACTGTTTATTTAATGTCATCTGGTGCAGACTTATGGCTCTTAACGATTACTCAGATGCCCTGTTGTAGCGCTCGTGCCTCTAAACAGGTTCACTCTTGTTTATTTAAATTTTCCTTTTTTATATTACCACACGTCATTGACTTGTTTATGGTTTGTGCACACTGATTGATTGTTTCCTTTGTGCTCTGCTCTCTCGAGGGCATGCCAGAGGCACACTTGCTTAAGGTGTGAATTGCGGACAAGGCAAGTTACCCCATAGACTACCATTACTAGCCAAGGCTGTAACTACATTAAACATTGTCAAGTCACATTATTATGATCCTATTTTTAATGGCTACAGCACATAGCTCATGAAATAAGTCACATTATACACGCATTGTATACAAGTAAATGTAATGTAATGTAAATGTAGTAAATATTTGAGCTCTGATATATTTTGAGCTAAATGTAAACATGACCAGCATCAACAGACAAACCTGTCTTTTTCAGGTCTAGTGGTTATAAAACCAGGCTTGTAATTGGAAGCTTGGCAGTTTAGTTCTAAGAGTCGGCAAATCACAACTGAATTGCTTCTGAGCGAGACACCTAACCCCTAACTGCTCTCCAGGCATGGCTAGGGCTGCCCATTGCTTTGGACAGGTGTCTCATTGCTGCCCTATAAGGTGTGTTTTACTAGTGTGTGTAAATTTGTGTTTCACTGCATAGATTAGGTAGAATGCAGAAAAATAATTATTTCATGTAAATAGCACATTGATTGACGAATATTCTCTGAGAATTATGTAGCTTGAGCTTCCACCACCCCAGGCGACACTCCAAGACTCCACTGAAGAGGAAAAAGATGGCACTAATTCGGTTCTTCTATTTTTACAAACAAAAATATGTGTACAGAGTTTAAATATATGTACAGTAAACTGTTTTAGTATGTATGCATACACAATTTTATGTGCAAATAATATCCAGACTATACATTTATGTCAAAATATTATATTATATAAAATCTGTAGAAACAAAACATTATATAGGGTCATGTTGTAGATATTAATGTCTTCTACTGTGTTATATTACCATGTGGGCACCCTGCTCATCTCGTGATAGTATTATAAACAACTAATAAACAGATTTACTGCAAACCTGAACGTATAAAAGAAAAGAATTTAGCCAAGTTCACAGCCTACAACCCGAATTTTTTTGGAATGCTATTTATTATTGTTCTGTTCAGTCTGGATCGAGTATAAAAGCACAGGAATTAAATCCACTGAACAGCTCAAAGATAAATCGTACACGGTCTCTGGTGAGCAGCGTTGTGTAAAGGGGGTCAAGATTTAACGCGACAGCTTGGTGTTTGTATTGGCATGCTGCAGACACACTGCATATTCCACTGACGAGTTAAAGTCGCGAGTGCGTGATGTTTAGACATGGCGTGTAGAGCCTAAAGTGAGAAGTGTTTCTTTGTTCCCTAGGTCTGGCTGTAAGAAGTAAAAAACCTTTGGAATTTTTTGGGAGTATTGCACTTATTTTGCAAATAACTACAGCAGAACATTATTATAACAGCAGATTAGCATTTGCTTAGACAATGTTAACATTTTACCTTTTCCCCCCAACTATTTTATTTTTTATTTTGTAACTGCGGTATGACACCAAATTTGCATATCATGTACAACCATACTGGACTGGATGGGATACTCCAGCTACACAATTTTCCCGTCACAAGGCTAGAAATGGCTCACGTTATTTGTAAGAGTATCACCAAGACTTCCAAATACTACTCTGGTGTTTGCTAGGCTGTGTGTTAGCTTGATTGTAAAAAAAAAACACTTTGCACCTGCATTTTGTACCAAGCAAGATAAATAAGAATCTTACACCAGAAAGGGTATCCAGGATAAAAAACATGCCAAATCAATTATGTAGGTCATGATCCGCTGTGGTGATGTTTCACTCACTCGATGCCTCATATCATCCCAGACTCACAACTCTCATCTTGCATTACACTCAATTTCCCTGAGAGAACCACTCAAATGGATCAATAAAGTTTGATCTCTCTATCTATCTATCTATCTATCTATCTCTTCATCTATCTATCTATTTATCCATCTATCTATCTATCTAACTTCATCTATCTATCTATCTTCATCTATCTATCTTCATCTATCTATCTATCTCTCGATCTATCTCTTCATCTATCTATC
>JAOTRQ010101332.1:0-10186 GCA_028565875.1 Hoplisoma paleatum | reverse complement strand
TTCTGTTTAGTTCTTGTGTGTTCTTTTCTGTTATGTTGTAGTCTGTTCTGTTTAGTTCTTGTGTGTTCTTTTCTGTTATGTTGTAGTCTGTTCTGTTTAGTTCTTGTGTGTTCTTTTCTGTTCTGTTGTAGTCTGTTCTGTTTAGTTCTTGTGTGTTCTTTTCTGTTCTGTTGTAGTCTGTTCTGTTCAGTTCCTGTGTGTTCTTTTCTGTTCTGTTGTAGTCTGTTCTGTTTAGTTCTTGTGTGTTCTTTTCTGTTCCTGTATGTTCGGTTTGTTTTTTGTTGCATTTTAGTGAGTTCTTTTCTGTTCTTTTGAGTGTTTAATGCTGTTTACTCTCTTCTGTCACGTTATTTCTGTGAGGTTCTTGTTTTATAAGAGATGATGTGTGTGCGTGCGTGCGTGCGTGCGTGCGTGTGTGTGTGTGTGTGTGTTCTCAGGGTTTGAAGATGAGTGTTCTCTGGACCTTGTTCTACGGGCTCCTGAGTTCTTTCGCTCCGGTTTACGGTTGGATTCTGTTCCTCAGAGCTCTGGTGGGCTTCGGGATCGGAGGAGTTCCTCAGTCGTAAGATGTTCCGCCACCAGAGAGCGTCGGTCTGCCGTTTCTCTGAAGCGTTTCCTGTGTTTGTGTCTAATGTGTGATGTTTGTGTGTTTGTAGTGTGACTCTGTATGCCGAGTTCCTCCCGATGCGCTCCAGAGCCACGTGCATCATCCTCATCGAGGTACCTTCAGTTCTCCTTCGTCTCAAGTGGAGCCGTAGTTCTGGTTCTAACGTGTGTGTGTGTGTGTGTGTGTAGATCTTCTGGGCGCTCGGGACGGTGTCCGAGGTGCTTCTGGCCATCCTGGTGATGCCCACGTTGGGTTGGCGCTGGCTGCTCGGACTCTCCACCCTCCCGCTCTTCATCTTCGCCATCCTCTGCTTCGTACGTTTTCCTCCGCAGTCTCGGAGACAGAAGCAGAAGCTCCGCCTCTCTCACGTGTGTGTGTGTGTGTGTGTGTGTTACGCAGTGGTTACCTGAGAGTGCCCGTTACGACGTTCTGTCAGGAAATCAGGAGAAAGCTCTGAACACTCTGAGACGCATCGCCACCGAGAACAAGGTGCCCATGCCACTGGGTAAACTCGTCGTGGCCAGACAGGTATCACGTCTCTCACTTCTCATGGGTTCTTATGTGTTCTTTTTTATTCTCATCAGGTCTTTTTTAGTGTCGTGTTCTTTTGGTGTTCTTGTCTAGCGTGTTCTGTTATGTTCTAGTGTGTTCTTCAAAACCTTTATTTGTTTAAGTCGCTTTTGTTGTTCTTGTTCTGTTCTGTTCTTTTTGGTTCTGTTCTGTTCTTTTTGGTTCTGTTCTTTTTTGTTCTGTTCTGTTCTTATCTTGTTCTCTCTCTGTTATTCAGGAGGACCGAGGGAAGCTCAGTGATCTGTTCTTGCCTCATTTCCGCTGGACGACGGTGCTGCTCTGGTTCATCTGGTGAGAAACGTCCTTCACACGATCCCCAAATGTCCTTCGCGTGTTCTCCAGACGTCCTTCACATGACCTTTACACTACCTTCACAGTCTTCCAGACGTCCCTGTCACGTTTTCCAGACGTCCTTCACATGTCCTCCAGACATCCTTCACTTAACCTTCACACGTCCTCCAGTCGTCCTTCACACGTTCCTCAAATGTCCTTCGCCTGTCTTTCGGACGTCCTTCACATGACCTTCACACGTCCTCCAGTCGTCCTTCACATGACCTTCACACGTCCTCCAGTCGTCCTTCACATGACCTTCTGACGCTCTGTGTTTCAGGTTCTCGAACGCGTTCTCGTATTACGGTCTCGTGCTGCTCACCACCGAGCTGTTCCAGGAGGGCGGAGCCTGTGGACGTGAGTCACGTGACCTGCTGTGTGTGTTACCGTTTAAACCCCCCCCCCCCAGTAATAAAAGCCGCTATTCAGCATTCGGTGCGTCAGCAGCTAACGGCGTCGCCCGCGTGTGTCCTCAGAGACGAACGGTAATAAGACGGAGCCCCGGTGTGACCTGGAGTGTAAATACCTGAACTCAGACGATTACAAAGACCTGCTGTGGACAACGCTGTCCGAGTTCCCAGGTAACAACTCGTGATGTAACCACGTTACCCACGATGCAATGCGATTCAACTCACGATTTAAAACGAAGACAAAAGATTTCTGATTCAATAAACTTTTATTATTTATTATTAACATAATAAAGTATTTGTGGCTTTACTGTTTTTATCTAAACGATATTTATTTATTTCTAAGGACCGATGCCCCCTGCTGTCTAAAGTGAATATTGATTCATCTTAAAAGAATCATCGATTCATATCGAGTTAATTACTAATTTATTATTATGATGATGATGATGATGATGTTATGCAGGACTTCTGGTGACCCTGTGGGCGATCGACAGGCTGGGCAGGAGGAAGACCATGGCGCTGTGCTTCTTCGTCTTCTCGCTGTGCGTCGTGCCGCTGTACGCCTGCGTTGGCAGGTATAGACGAGGATTTCTGCGTCCTCATCCTCACCTTCGGTCTTGTAGTGTACTAGTGTTCAACCTGTGTGTGTGGGGTGTGTGTGTGTGTGTGTGTGTGCAGGACGTCTCTGACAGTTCTGATCTTCATCGCGAGGGCGTTTATCGCTGGCGGGTTTCAGGCAGCGTACGTTTACACACCTGAGGTACGTTTACACACACCTGAGGTACGTTTACACACCTGAGGTACGTTCACACACACCTGAGATACGTTTACACACACCTGAGATACGTTTACACACACCTGAGATACGTTTACACACACCTGAGGTACGTTTACACACACCTGAGGTACGTTTACACACACCTGAGGTACGTTTACACACACCTGAGATACGTTCACACACATCTGAGGTACGTTTACACACACCTGAGGTACGTTTACACACACCTGAGATACGTTTACACACACCTGAGATACGTTTGCACACCTGAGATACGTTTACACACACCTGAGATACGTTTACACACCTGAGGTACGTTCACACACACCTGAGGTACGTTTACACACCTGAGGTACGTTCACACACACCTGAGGTACGTTTACACACCTGAGATACGTTCACACACACCTGAGATACGTTCACACACATCTGAGATACGTTTACACACATCTGAGATACGTTTACACACCTGAGGTACGTTCACACACACACCTGAGATACGTTCACACACATCTGAGATACGTTTACACACCTGAGATACGTTTACACACCTGAGATACGTTTACACACCTGAGATACGTTTACACACACCTGAGGTACGTTTACACACCTGAGATACGTTTACACACATCTGAGATACGTTTACACACATCTGAGGTACGTTTACACACCTGAGGTACGTTCACACACACCTGAGATACGTTCACACACACCTGAGGTACGTTTACACACACCTGAGGTACGTTTACACACATCTGAGATACGTTTACACACATCTGAGATACGTTTACACACCTGAGGTACGTTTACACACACCTGAGGTACGTTTACACACACCTGAGATACGTTTACACACCTGAGATACGTTTACACACACCTGAGATACGTTTACACACATCTGAGATACGTTTACACACCTGAGATACGTTTACACACACCTGAGATACGTTTACACACCTGAGATACGTTTACACACACCTGAGGTACGTTCACACACATCTGAGTGAAGCTTGTATTATTCAGATGGTTATAACGCTCACGTGGTTATAAAGCTTGTATTATTCAGGTGGTTATAAAGCTCAGGTGGTTATAAAGCTCAGGTGGTTATAAAGCTTGTATTACGCAGGTGTATCCGACAGCGACGCGGGCGTTGGGTCTGGGTATGAGCAGTGGCATGGCTCGAGTCGGCGCCCTCATCACACCTTTTGTGGCTCAGGTGCTTGACAACACAAACAAAATAATTATAATAATAATAATGATAATAGGTATTATTATTATTATTGAGAACGTGTGTGCGTGTGTGTGTGTGCATGCGTGCGTGTGTGTGTGTTCAGGTGATGCTGGAGTGGTCAGTGTATCTCACTCTGTCGGTTTACTGCTGCTGCTGCCTGCTGGCGGCCGTGGCGTGTTGCTTCCTGCCCATCGAGACGAGTGGACGAGGCCTGCAGGAGTCCAGTCACCGGGAGTGGGGTCAGGAGATGATGGGCAGGGATTCCATCCCTCGCTCCACCTCCTCCTCCACCTCTCAACAGTGAGAGAGAGGAGAGAGAGACAGAGACACAGAGAGACACAGAGAGAGAGACAGAGAGAGAGAGAGACAGAGAGAGACAGACAGAGAGAGAGAGAGACAGAGAGTGAGAGAGAGAGAGACAGAAATAGAGAGACAGAGAGAGAGAGACAGAGAGAGAGAGAGAGACAGAGAGAGAGAGAGGCGGATGTGTATGAATCACATGATTCATGAACGTGATTCAGCGATTCAGTTAAACTGCACCGCATTTATTGTGGCTCCGCTGCTGCAGTCCTACCAGTCTTTACCCATGAATCAACAGGGCTGGGGAACGGACGTCATGGTAACCGCGGGAAATTATGTTCAAGCACAAGTAACTCGGTGTTTAAATTCCGCTCACACACACACCGTCGTTCACTCGTATCGTCAACCGACGCACTTTCGGAGGAGCAACAAATCCGACACTGAGTCAAGTGATTCTGAGAGTTAAATGATTCGTATACATGATTCAGTGATTCACTTAGGCAGTAAAACTGGCCGATCACACGACTCAATGAGTCAAATGATTCAGACGAGTCAAGTGACGCGACGTTTCTAATGCTTATATTAGACCAGCACCTTCGAGATTCCATCAATTGACTCTTTGAACTGAATCTGAATCACGACTCGGGAAACACTCGACACAGATTTGGGCTGATCCTCTTCCCCAAACCCATTCAGTGATTGTTCTAGAAGTAGTCCTATCGTTTGATTCACTTCTTATTGAGATTCGTTTGATTGTTTGTTCCATCGTGACGGCTCTCGTGCGCATCTTTCCACGTCTGTAGCGTCCGATTCTTTCCTGATTCCGATTCGAACGTGCAGTGTTGTGGGCTCGACGGTAATCTGGCTGCAATTAGTCGCCATTGTTGCTCTGCTCATGTTATGATCACCGCCTGAACCCTGTTACCTGTTATAACTGCCAGGGAAAGCCGAACACGTCTCTTGATAAATGTCCGATAACGCGATCGTCATGCGTGTCCACATACTTCTGGTCATTACAATTGAATCATTTTATTATTATTATTATAACATCCTTATGAAGTGATATTAATGTGACCCGTTCCTGACATTCTACATCGTGTAAATGAAATAAATGTGTACATAAAGTCATCGGTGTGCGTCTGGTGAATGCTCGAGGCACACAGTAACACCCTGGACATGTGACACGCACACTTGGGGCAAACGTCGGTGTCTCCCGTTAACCTGACGGCATGTTATGACGACTTAAGGCACCCTGGTGGTGTGGGGTCCTTCCCCAAACTGTTTCAGACTTTTAGGTGAATGTAACGTATAAACGAATCGTTCAAAGTAAAACCAGATCGTTGATATTAATCGTTTGGAAGCTAAAACGTGACGATGGAGAGTAAAAGTTTCACTTCCAGCTCTACAGTCGGGATTTGGCGCTCAGCTTGTGTTGCAGGATCTCGCCGAACAGTCGCGCGGCCTCTTCGGCGCAGCCGCGATGAATCGTCAGACCGTAGCCGCCGTGTCCGTAGTTATGAATCACCTGAAATATCATCAACCATAAAGGACGTTACAGAGCACGAAGGCCTCCGGATAACAGCCGCTCGTTTAGCCGTGACTTTACCTGGACGGTGTTGGATCCGACCCGGACCGCTTCCCGTTCCAGTCGGACTTTACTGCGCACCGGTCTGAGACCCGTCCAGTCCTGGACAATCCGAGCGTCCTGTAACGGAGAGTGGGGGGGGAATATTATCGACTGGAGTGTGTTTATATTCGTCGGTGTCCCAATACTTTTGATTCGGCGGTGCATTACTTTCAGACTGGGCTCCAGCTGACAGACTTGTTCCCAAACGTCCTTGTGGTCGGTGGAATTGTCCTGTACTGTCCAGTTTCCCAGCTGGAAAATTCCTCCCAGCGTCACCAGTCGACTCCTGACAAGAGACGATCACACAAGTTCATGATCTGAACTGATATTTGATTGTATTCTGTGATCACTTCAGTAATAAAACCGTTCCTTAATGCTGCGCTTCTATTCCTAAATATACGTTTTTTAATCGCGCCGGTCGCCGGGTTTACGGTCCCGGGTTCACGTCCACTCACCCCGGAATGATGTAGGGCGAGTTGTAGATTCCTTTGTCAAAGTCGTGAGTCAGAACGAAGTGCTTCAACCAAGGAGCGTCGACCTACCGATGTGAAGAGAGTTCAACTGAACAGACGGGAACTTTGATTTGATTTTCTTACTTATTTAAAGGTTATTTGACATTTAATGACCTTGATGATCTGGCCTCGGCCCGGAGTGAGCAGGGGGTCGGGTTGGAGCTCGCCCGATCGAACGCCCGTGCAGTTCACGATGACGTCTGCACCTTCCTCAGCCAGCTAGAGTCACGAAACCACAGCTAGTTGTTGTTTTATTAGTATTATTATTATTTAAATCATTTAAAAATCAAACATGCAAATATAATCAGTTCTGACCTCCTGGAATGAATTAATTTTCCTCTGGTGAAACTCGACGCCTCGTTTTGTCAACCTAAATAAAAAAAAGCTTATTAAAGGGTTAACAAGCCTTAAATCGTTTTATTTATTTATTTAGTATTTACACATCAGACGTGAGATAAACGTCTATTTTCTGACCAGTTCATGAGCCACGGCAGGTACGTTTTCCCCTCCAACATCAGCGCGGTGTGAAACCACCCAAAACTGAGAAGAACAAACTGATTTATTAAAGGAAACAACGATCGGAGTACATGAGCTACATTCATCATTTAATAAACCTTAAAATCTTTCGCTAATATTACACACTGTAGGAGGTGAAACAATATTTTCACTATCATATTTTCTGGATCTTTTTTTAATACCTGCTGCTCTATTATATCTACTTTATTATTATTGTTCTAATTATGCCGCTTTACGTTCACACAACTGGCCGATCGACACATAGATCAACAGAACTACAGCCGTTCCTAATAAACTGGCCGTACCTGTATCCCGGAAACATGTCCAGCTCGCGCCGGGTGAGCTCCCGAAAACCCAGAACGATGTCTTTAAACGAGGGCTCCTGCAGGGACGGGAATCACGAAACATTATTTCTCACCAAGTCACGGCACCAGAAAAAGTGAAAAAGTATTTGCCCCCTTAGTTAGTCAGTCAATATGCACACGAGATGTAAATGAAATCCAACGACGTCCATAATGCTCGTTAATAATCAGCTCAGGATGTTAAAGTTTAAGCTGGAAGAAAATGTTACAGAGACGTGAATGAATACAAGGGACGTGTCTAAATACTCACCGGGACTTTCTTGGAACACAGGTTGTACCCCGACTGCAGGAATATTCCCATCTCTACACCTTCAGGACGGCTGAGGAAGCTCAGCAGATAGTCGAATGTTTCCTTGTTCCATTTCCTAAGTGGATAAAGGCGCCATGAAATCTCTCCCCCAAAACACCATGTGTTGGCTTATAATATATATTTGCTTTAAATAAAAACTTAATATTAGCTTAGCAGTTAATATTCAAGGTCTTTGGTTCTTTCCCCAACATCTTGAGAACTTATCCCACAGAAAAGATCCTCAACACTGAAATAATTAGACAGAACATTTCTTAAATCGTAGCTCTTACGTTTCCTGGACCTTTCCCTCGTCCTCGAGGTACGGCTGCCAAAGCCCCGCTGCCCCATCACTGGTGGTCAGCGGGGTGAAGACGTCCGCGTAGACATCTATACTCAGTGGACGGACCGTGTCGTGGAAACGCTGGTAGATGCTCTGAGCCGTGGAGAGGCCGATGACCCCAGCGCCGATTACCGCTACTCGCATGGCTGCAAAGACGAGACGTCACGTCTCCTGGACAACGTACAAGGGATGTAACGATTACACAAGAATCAATACAAATCGCTTCAATCAACTAAATCAACTACCCCCATACACCAAACCAGAAAAGCCCAGAGTAACTTCCACACTAATCTAAACTTGTTTGTGCTGGTCAACAGGTTTAATTATTGCTGAATATAATTTTACTTAACATGCATGATCACACCAAAAAAGTAGAATCATTAAATTAAATTATTCATGCAAACTCATCTGTACTAGACTCCGACTCACCTAAGTTTTGCAGCTCGGGTCTGTAAGAACTGCTAAACTTGAGCTCGTCGTGAGGAGATGTTACATAACGCGGGGGCAAAGTAACCCGACTTTTATTCAATTTAGCTGTAAATGAATTACAGAGCAGGCAAAACTTTACTCTTGTAAGAGTGGAGATATCAAACTGTGCCGGTTACAGTGCAACTGTACTTTTCTGTGAACATTTCGGTGTGTATTTATGCTCATACACTCGATATTTCGCATGCGCATGTTGCGGGATTTGATGTCGCTTAAGGAAAAAATACAAGACACTGAGTAAAAATAAACTGTTCCAAAAATGTTCCATCCTTTCGGTCTCTTCCAGGACACAAAGCCACTGAATGGTCAGATCAACACGAACATGTAAATCAGGAGTCACCAACGTGGTGCCCGCGGGCACCAGGTCGCCTGAAAGAACCTCACGAGTAGCCCGCGGGCCTGTTCTAAAAATAGCTGCATAGTTATCATATTGATATTTATTAGTTTCCTACCTTGTTAAATGATTGTTAAACATGATTGTGAGAAATCATTGACATGATCAGCATCTTCACATAGATGAATATCATTCATTATTAATAGTAACATGTCATTAAAGGTTATAAATGTGTGATGTCACAAGTGTGTATCAAACTGGTCGCTCTTCACATTAGTTGCTACCCAAAAAGTAGATATCAGTCTCAAAAAGGTTGGTGACCCCTGATGTAGAGATTATTATCCTGTTACTAAACTACTTCACGAAGGTTTCATATTAGATGCCATGTCAGTGCGGTACGTTCTGCAGGGCGAGTCTGTAACACACGACATAAGACACGCATCCGAAGGCAACATCAACAAGTCAACAAGGGCCTGTTACTCTGCCAGGACCGTAATAATATAGAACGCTCGATCGTGAGCCCTGTAAAACAACATTGTTTAATTAATTAGTATTAATTATAATATTAGACTTAATTATTAATGATAATACTTAATAATATTACGCAGACAGTGTTAGTATCACATCGATGATACAATCAGACGTACTAAATTGGGAGAAATTGTTGCATGGTTAAAGACGTCGTCCTCGTTTAAGTAGAAACCTTTTTAATTTAAATTAGGATAAATTGTTGTACTGGATCTCGAGCATCCACTCGTCGATCAGACGAAAGGTTGAGCTCGTATGAAGTGTATTAATTGTTGTTGACCTTTGTGTGTATTATGTGAATTTGACTAGAAGGTTATCTCAGGTTAATCGAATCACTCTTACACCACTAGACGACTGCGAAACACATTTGCTACTATTAGGAAATCGTTCCGTGCATCGGGAATCACTGACAGATCAGCAGTACGAACCATTAGAACACTTCAGGGTGCTTTTACATTTGCGGTGCTTAATCTGTTTGAATTTAATGAAGCAAGTAAATGTGAGTGCAGTTTGATTACATTAAAAAAAAGAGGATTAAAATCTGATTCCAGGCAGATACAAGCTTTAGACCAAATTGTCTGTTATCTGGTTGTACACGGGCTTATTTGGTCGCAGGCTAAACGATCACTCACACACCCCATCTCCCTCCCTCCCCACCCAAAAATCTTTGGTTGGGGCTTCGATTGGGGGTTCGATGCCTCGCTCAAGGGCACGTCAGCCGTGACCTGTCGAACTTTTTGATCGCAAGTTCGGTTCTCTAACCACCGGGACACGACTGCTCAATTTGGTAATCCATATTAGATATATTGTGTTTTATTTTTTATATACATACATTTATATATGTTTATATTTTTATATAGAAGTAGATAGATAGATAGATAGACAGATAGGCAGATAGACAGACAGACAGACAGACAGACAGACAGACAGACAGACAGACAGATAGATAGATAGATAGATAGATAGATA
>JAOTRQ010101323.1:0-20168 GCA_028565875.1 Hoplisoma paleatum | reverse complement strand
CATGTACAAAGACAAAATTAAATTTTTATGCTTGTTAGGTCCTACTAATCCCAAATAGCTAGACGAAATAAAAAACGTCAGGGAAAAGTCTGGATCTCAGGAGGTTAAATGGCAAATAACATTACAAAGTAAGACCAACCACAGCATAAAATAGAATATAATTTTCTATGATATAGCAACTTTCAATGTTGTTCAAGGGTGTGACTACATTTTCTAGCACCTCTATTTTAGGCATAATATTTGTACTTTCATTACAATTTTTTGGAATCTGTGCTGCGAAGAGAAACGATGTCAATATTTACGACTCATGATTTAATGATTATTTATTATTTATCACAGAAGCAGTGTATTGCGAAGCAGTGGCCTAAATCTAAATTACGTAATCAATATAATCCTGTTGGAAAATGTCTTTATTTTTGTATGTTAGTGTCAGTACAGAGTAAAGCAACACCCACATACACATCCAGTCAGTGAGGTAAAAGCGAAAATCTTACCTTCATAAAGGTGCTACATACAGTCCCACGTTTTCATTTTATTCGTTACTTGGTTTTAAACGAGCAACAAAACGTCACATTAGGCTTCTAGAAATACATTCAGTTCTGTACTCCAATATTCCATAACAGAAATAAGCCTGCATGTTATTTGAAAATAGTGAAGACGCCACTGCTGTTGACAAGCTCACACTCAGCAATGCTAAAAGCTAAGCTAACAAATACAGCACTGAAACCGTAGACGCAATTTATTCATCATAATTACATCTCACAACTATCATATAATATCACTTGGCAGTTGCCCGGCTTTTCAGTTTTATGAATATATACTTTCCTTTGCGTGTCTCCATGTTTGTCTCAACGTATTTTAGTTTCGCTTCTGACAGATAGAGCTCAGAGTCGATACCGATTCACTGAATCACTGAGTCAAATAGAAAACTCAACGTCATATAAACTAAAATCTGAATCGACTCCGGTGATTCTAGAGTCAAGTTATTTACAGCTTGGTGATCTGTGATTACTCCTGTGAGAAGGATTACTCCTGTGCAGTACACTACTGTTGGGTCCTTGAGCAAGACCCTTAATCCTGTCTGCTCCAGGGGCGCCGTACCTTGGCTGACCCTGCGCTCTGACCCCCAACTTCCAAACAAGTTGGGATATGCGAAGAGAAACATTTCATTGTACATCTGTATATGTGTAATGACAAATAAAATTGATTTTGAATTTGATTTGAATTTGAAGAGCTCGAGCATCAAGAGTAACATCTTTGCAACATTGAGTTTAAAACATTTTTGTTATTGTTTAGACTTTTAAATGTAGTGCAAACTGAATCAGTTATACACATTCCCTGGTGAAGTCAGGTCCTTTAGAGTAATTTAAACTGGTTACCTTGTTTGTTATAAGTGTTTTACCACTGAAACATATCTAGCATACATATATTCCCACACACGAATACTTTTTCGAAGTAGAGTTT
Organism: Hoplisoma paleatum; assembly: GCA_028565875.1. Taxonomy (NCBI): domain Eukaryota; kingdom Metazoa; phylum Chordata; class Actinopteri; order Siluriformes; family Callichthyidae; genus Hoplisoma; species Hoplisoma paleatum. The sequence continues at coordinate 18,704 of JAOTRQ010101323.1, read as the reverse complement.
ACGTTGTAACATACATTTACATTTTCAGCATTTAGCAGACGCCTTTATCCAAAGTTAGAAACATTAGTTACACTAGACCGTCGAAACAATGTCTGAACAATTAAGGTTTAAGGGCCTTGCTCAAGGGCCCAACATTTCATTTCACACATTTCATGTAGTCGAGTAAAAGTTCACATACAGAAGATAAAATATTACACCAGTAAATATTAGTCCTCAGTTTAGATCTTTTCTCGAGTAAAAGTAAATAAGTATTTACCTTCTTTTGTACTTAAGTATCGAAAGTAAAAGTATTATGATTTACTATAACTGTAATGTTCTATTATAATTTTTATTATTTGTATTTTTGTAAGTTAGGTAAACTCTAACATTTATGGCAATCTAAAAGTATCATAACGCATTATTCTCGTCACTTAACTACAATTTTTTTCCTTCAATTTGCAATTGTTATGGTTTCTTTTGTTCAGACTTTGATATTTCCATGGACACTGAAGCAACAAGTGTCTCATACAACAGCCTCCATTGAGGCTCCATATATATTTGAGGAATTTCTTGAATGACTACAAGAAGAACAAGTATCTTTATGAACAGGGCCTGATTACTCAGGATGAAAATTTACCCGCATTGGGTCACCAGCAAGAACCAAGCATTTCACGCCTTTAATATGTTAGTTTAATACCAGTACTACTGATCTAGCGTTGTCCTAGCGTTTTCAAGTCAGAGAAAACAAATAAGATGTCCATTTAATTGTAAAATGTTGTTCATTTAGAGTTAGTGTAAATTAACATTGTCCTGGATAATACATTGCTACAATGTTAACTAACTTTATTAATATAAAGAATTTTTGGTAAGATGTATGAAGGTAATTAAAAATAGCTACAACAGTTATTATTTGGTAGTTGCTAGATAAACTACTGTTGCATTTCTCCATCTGTAAACCTGCATTTGAGCTCCTGTTTCTCTCATTGCTGCTCATGTTGCTGCTGTTTCAAACATATGATACACACTGGATTACCAAGTTTGCAAGTAAATATTCATGAAATACTATTGCTTTAGTGACAGATGGCCTATCATTAGTAGGAAGGTTTCATTGGTCTCTTGGGCCTTTCTTATGTGTACATTATGCATAAAGAGGACCCATGTTCATGATGGGTGTGAGCTAACCCAGTTTTTTATTGGCCACATAAATAGGACCACAAAACTCCAAGAAAGCACATACTGCACATAGATGCCTTTACCTTCAGATGCCACAAATACTCAAATTAATAAATGGAATTTTATGACATGTATCTAATGCAAAAGTACAATTTTCAGGTACAGAATAATTTAATTGACAAAAACATGTGCTATGAGATGTGTTTCAGGTCTTCCGTTTGTTCTTGTATTCCACTTATTATTTAAAGTGGTTTAAATAATAAACAGCTTTTAAGATGCAGTTAGAGCAAAGTATACTATTTACTCCAGTTCAGCATACCCATGTCTTTTTCTGTTACAATGTTATAACTTATTGCTGCTTTATACTTGCATTGATAGTTTTTTGAAGGATTTGCTGGTAACTAAGCACTGGTTTATGATTACTATAAACATACTTTCCCAAATGTCTCAGAAATAAATAAATACATAAATTAATATTTAAAAAACGTAAACACATAACCATGACCACTGAAAGGTAAACTAATTATAAATAAACATGCCATGTCTGTTGTGTGTGCTGTTTCAGTTCTTGCAGTTGTCTTACTAATTAGAGAAATTGTGATAAAATGTGATGTTTTTTGTAATGAGGCTAATTACAGAAAGACAAATTATACAGTATTGCTGAAATCTGACTGGATGTACTGTGTATACACCATTTTTAAACATAAATCTATAACCCATATTAAATCTTGTTGTTAGTGAGATAAGCCAGGCTGCCCTCTCCCGGAAAATGGTGATCTTCTTTTTAGGCTCCAGGAACTACAGATGAGGTCATTCCTCTGAGGGGAATAAATTAAATTGAGCCTGTGCTAGTTGCAGGAAACTATAGACACGTGCATATACATTTACGGTCTCTGTTATTATTACAGGGTCATTACTCTTTTTCCCACCTACCCATTGCTTGGAGTCTTGTACAGAAATGCTTGATGTACCATATTGACACTCATACAATTGTTGTTGTCATGGGAACAGCAGAAACGGAATAGCACCAGTTTTTGGTCTTACAGAAATCTAAAGGATGAGGAATGGGTTTTATAAATCAATTTCCTGTTTGTCTTGGAGGGGTGATTAAATCAAATGATATTTGTCTTTGCTTTGCTAGATTGAAAAGCCTGTGAGATTCAAGCTGCATTAATGTTCCACAAGCTGCACTAATGTTCTTATAATGCATGACTCAAAGTCTGTAGGGATATAACAAATTATTATATTCCACATGCATTGTGTGTCTTAAAGAATAAGGACACTTAAGCATGAGAAATTAGAGCAATCAGACTAGAATAGTTCTGCTTTTTACCTTTAACAGTCACTACTTCTCTGAGAAGGGCTTGAATAACATTTTTTACTTGTTTGAGGTAATTGGTGAAAAATGCCTTTGCCTGAGTTCACATTTGGCCATTGTACTGTACCCACGGAGATAAGACCTTTACAAGCCGTTCTCACGGACTCCAAAATTCTAACATTTTGACTCATAGCCCAAAGCTCTACCAACTAGACTGACATAATTCTTGCCAAGTATTAATGCTGAAGAAGAAAAAAGTCTTGCAATCAAGACTGACATTAACTAGTAAAATCTCCTCAACACTGGACTCATCTCAGAAAAAATGTGCTATGTACATGTGTCTATTCTTTATTTTTCAGATCAATATGCCTTGTATCTGGCAACTTAAGGTAGATTTTGAAACCTTAGGACCTATGGATTTGCAGTCCATCTTGGTACTTTAATATTTATCTTGGTTTGTACAACAATCAAAGTGGTTTGTTTATCCTAGCGGCACCCAGAGTGATACCAAGGAATTCAGACTCTATCCCAGTGTTCCAGTGAAAATCCCAGTGTTCTAACTGGGTGCTTTTTGGGGGTATTTTTGGTAAACTATTAATATGTCTACACTGCCTGAAACAAAGTTATATTTAACAGCAGTGAAATTTAATGGCTACTTACACTTCAAAGAACATGAATTATTCAAGGATCAATTCACAGGATTTGGTACAATTGTGTTCAGACCTGAAATTGCTTCAAAGTAAGAAGTATGTTCCACCTATGTCTGCTAAAGATTGACATTAAACATCTTGAGTAGCCATTGATTACCTGCCCTGACATGAATTTAACCAAAGATTGTAAAACATGCTGTTAAATTCTATTAAATTATCAAGCAAACAATGAAATTGTGCCTTGTTGAATAAGTAAATATGCTTTAACTTTGCTGGGAGCTGGAAGCTATACAGGTTCTGTCCTGGTGAATTTACAACAATTCTTCTTTAAGATATACCGTTATTGCTATTGGCTGGTGGTTTCTGATTGACAGTAATGTGTTTACTTCCCACCCTATGAACGGCAGTATTGATCAAATACTGGGAACAGACACAACGGCTTGTTTTAAATCTAAGGGTTTGTCAGATAGTGTTGTTCACAGGCTTAAAGCTGAACAACACTATTTTCTTTAGGTTCAAATAGGAACAGATAACACAGAGAAGCAAAATAATATTTATTGAACTGATATATAGTAAACAAAAGAAAAACATATATATATACATATACAAATATATACATTTATATATATTAACAGAAGAAGTGGTTAGTCAGAGAGAACTTTGTAAGATAACCCGATAAACCCTCAGGCCTGTCACCAGCATCCCACTGTTTGCCTGTCAATAATCTACTGTGCATGGCTTTTAAATACCAGTAGCACATCAGATCTACTTTACGAAACCATTTATGGAGTTACACAGATGTCCATTGTATGTTCTAAATGCGCTTCCATAACCATTCCTTTAGATCACTAAACTCTTTTATAAAGTACATCTGTTCCGAGACTTTCAATTTAAATTAGTAAATAATTTAGGCTTTTTAGAAATAATTAAATGGTAATTATTTACTTTCTTTCACTGCACATTAAAATATAGCAAATCTTGGATGGTTTTGGGATGATTTAGCATTATGCATCTGTTACAATAAAATTGTAAACTAAAGTACAAACAATATGACTTTTATGACTGTGTCTTGAGATATTTGAGATGATGTAATTATTTTGTGTTTGCAATTTGTGTTTGTGTGGACTAATGATTGGCAATTAATTGTACACACCAGAAAATTATAACATACAGGATTTGCAAGTTTATAGGTTTAGAGAGTTCGAGAATGTAATTAAAAAATTTAAACACTAGCTGCTGAGTTTTATGTGCCTGTGGAAATATGTCCAGTTTGACTGGAAATATTCTAGATCTGACACCTCTCGAACCAGCAATATCTTCTCAGCTCATTTGACTTTATGGGCCAGCTTTCAATTTCCACAACCAACCATAAGCATATTGCTGATTAAGCACTTTTCTTGGATAACTTTTGATAACTGACCACCGCAGAACCCCACAAGAGTTGCAGTTTTACTAATACACTGACTCTGTTGTTGGTTTCTTGCTTCTAACACATACATTTAAGGGCAAATGTCAAAATGTTTCTGCCTAACACAGCGCACCCAATAATATCCACTTGTCAGAGGTCATAGTGTTATGTCTAGTACTGAGAAGTTAGGTAATGAACAAAGTGAACCTGAAGTTTAGATCTACATAAGCCATAAGTTTCTTATTGCGTTGCTCTACATTTAAAAACACTTTGAAACAGAAACACAAAATAGGATTTTTGAGGAAGAAATCTTTCTTTTCACAGACATTTTTGAAATCCCCAAAACTAAGAAATAAAATTGTTTCATTTTGATTTATACTTAATATTTATATTGAGTTTTTAGTGCTCAATATAGTTGTTACACATAGTTTCTTTTTTGCTTCTTTATGCATTTATACACTACCATGCTATTTCGAACAGTTGGCAAGTAATAACTTCTTTGAAATTAAATCTTTTTCTAGTCAGATTAAAAGCAGAGCATCTGGTGAGTAATTAAGAAGTTGAGCTCCTCATTTTATGTATAGAGCTGTCACTGAGAGAATAACAGCAAAAGAAAGAAGGCACGTGTGATTCTCCAGGCACATGTCTGAGACAAAAGAACTCAATTCAGCTGAAAGGTGACAGAAGGGCCCTGGCTTCTTCTTAAAATAATGCCTGACACTGGTGTGCATGCACAGTGGGAGACTGAACAAGAGGCCTTTGGCAAAACAAAAAGACTAAGGTTCATGAAATATGGCCATGTCTTTAAGTTAAAAGCCTTTCTGACTTCTACACAGACAGTTTCCCTTAGACACAGACACAGACTTTTCTTGTGCTAAATGCAAAATCCAAAAAATGTATTTAGTAGCCATATCTATCTTAATTAATTAATTTTCTGATTGAAGTAAGTATGGTGTCCCCTGAAACACTTTGTGAAAGATAGGATATACTCTTAACAGGGCACCACTTTGTAAAACAGGATTACACAATTACTCACTCACTCACACCGAGTGGAAATTTGAAGTAGGCAGTTAATGTTGCCCAGTTTATTAATAGTTAATGAGTCTCCACTTTGCAAAAGTCTAATAATTTAAAACTGGATTAACCTGAATCGATTATAAATGAGTAATAAGAGTCTGGATGGCTTGAAAATTCTTATATAGTATTTCAAACATGTGATTCGTAAACATTTCAGTCCATTTTTCATTTAATTCTGAAATTTGTGTATGTATGAATAATCAGCTACAGTTCCTTACAAAAGTACTGCAACAGTGAGATCATACCAAAGACATTTTTGTGAGCAAATGTATTGGATCAGATACATTTGTAATAAATAATTGAATACGAGTATTTTTCAGTTGAAAATCATTTTGTTGCACAAACTGTATCAAGCCTGCAACCTAATGACCTAATCAACATGTTTGTTTTAGGGAGTTACGTCTCTTTTTACATGTTCCATAGGGTTTACATTTGGAAATTAATTAGGCCAGTCTAAAACCTTACAATTCTTGCTCCTGGTGAACTCTAGTTTTGGCAGCGTGTTTAAATCATTATCTTGTTTCTGTAGACTTTTGAGTTCATTATATTGTTCATTATACTGATGCATTATACTGATGCACATTATACTACCATGCAAATCCAATCCCTGAGATTACCTCCATCTCCACATGATTTTCCATCTTAACAGTTTAAACGTAACAGTTGCTTGTTTTTTCACCCGTAGACATTCAGTACTTTTAGTAGTCTGAGAAATGAATGTAACTGTTTCAACACTTTTGCTAACTAAAAAAATAGAGGGATACAAACAAAAGTTGTATCAGATCCAGATGTAAATACCTGAAAAAAGATGACAATTAAATTTTTTGTCTAATATCCTCAGTTTAATTTTACAACCTTATTGTCTCTATCAATCCTCTTAGTGGTAAATAACCAAACCATGAAATCCATGTTGTTTATCTAAAGAAAAATAATGGACAGTTTCATTAAAGCAGTGATGCTGATATGTAAATTAAAAACCTCACTGACCTGTTGAGGGTTAGTGTTTGAGTGACTGTCCATGTGTTCTACCAAAAAAAAGTCAAAGCAAACAATAGCATTCCAGAGACATTAAGTCTGAAAGCTCGAATGTCTACAGTTGCTAACATGAGCTAATTTGAGAAGTAGAACCTTCTTTTAATAAACCTAAAAAGAAAAAAGCTTAACCATCCAACCATGCATCTTTAGACAGACCTGTAAACTAGCACTTTCTTCTCATACATCAAAATTCTACCGTAAAAATGTAACGCAAGCTGATTGTACAACTTTAACTTGTTTGTCTTGTAAAGTTTTTAAAATTGCACTTCTTATACCACATTATGTGCTACAATATTAAGGTATATTAAATACCGTCTTTATAAAATGTTGTCAGTAACTTCACGTTAAGGGCTGTGATGGCTAAGTGGTTAAGGTACTAAGGCTAGAGTTCAGAAACTTGCCGGTTTAAGCCCCACTACTACCAAGATGCCACTGTTGGGCCTCTGGACAAGGCCCCTAATCCTCAATTGCTCAAAATTGTGTTTCGTTGTAATTGTAAGTTGCTTTGAATAAAGGTGTTTGCGAAATTAAAAGAGGGGTTTCTTTTTGTACGGGTTCTAAATGAAGTCTTGTGGTTAGGACTTGACTGTTAGGACTTGATGTTCGTTTATTTATTTAGATTTCTAACTATTTTACACGCTTTTTTAACATCCACTACAGAGTCATGCTGATTTATTGTCTGTACTTCTTACAGAACAACATACATACAAAATTAATCAAAAATCACAATGCAGTGTTTGTGCGATACATGTTGTTACTGGCTATTTCTTTAATGGAATAGTTTACATTAAAACTGGATTTTAACGGCGCAGCTGCGGTACCATAGCAACGCTACTGCTGGGCATGCGCAGAGGATGCAACCCCGATAGCCGCATATGAAACATATATAGTCTATTCTATATTTATATTAAACGTGTGTTAAAATTGTTTAACGCGCAACAGGGGGCAACAAAGTGGCTGTGATTATTCGACATGATTCGGGTTAGGTTGACATGAAACCCCGTCATTAAAAGATCCCGCATGGTTTAGGTTGGGTGGAGTGCTGAGCGGGTTTGAAGGGGGGAGGCTGGCCGTGACGAACCGCCCCTCGTTCATTCTGCGAAGACACCGGAGGAAGGCGTCCGTCTGAGGAGGGGAAAGGAAGGAAAGGGAAGGGAACCGTCTTCGTTTTGGCCTGGACCTTGTTGGGCTGCAAGACAGAATCCGGTGTGGATGATTTTAGCTTCTCAGCTGTGCGTGCCGGACATTAACCGGTGACCTCAGTCTGTCTGTCTGTCTGTCTGTCGGTCTGTTTCTCTCCATCTGGTACTCGAGCATCAGTGATTTATTGGGTGAGACGAGGATCGACTCGGCGGCGGCCTCTTAGGTGGGAGAACGATGGATGCGTTCTTTGCAGAGGTGAGCTCTTTATTTAATGTATAAACCCTTCTGCACTGAATAATACACCCGTGACGTGTGCAAATGGATTTGTAGAAGTGAACACACACATGTAGTAGCTGCTCTTAATGCTGGCATGCATTCAACATGATGCAGATGCAATATGACAGGCTTTAAAGTGTATGAATTAAAACACCATTAAAGCAGATTCATATTGACAAAAAGGCATTTGTACGTAATGTTTAACACACTGCATAACTGGAAATAACACAAAATACAATAAACAAATAAAAATAACAACTTTAAGTAAGTCAGGATTACATTACATTTTAATCATTCACATTTTATCATCATACAGCATGTGTATGTATTTTTGTATTGCACATTTTAATTGCCACATAGGGTGTTATGCACACTGCACGCTCACTGCAAAGAATAATGTCATATTTATTATCAACAATATATATGGGAATCCACATAGTGATTAAGTGAATCATGTGTCTCATCTGCTGTTCACACCCTCATCACGGATCAACATGGATGTTTAACAGTAAAGATGGATCATTTTTTCTTGCTCTCATACAGGCTCCGTGCACCATTGCCTTCCAGATATAATATCACCGTCACATACGATGGCCTGTTCAAACCATACAATCTATCCACACCATGATATATTTCTTCAGAGTGGTTTCTGACCCATGCAGTGGTCCTGATGTGAAAATGCTATTAATCTAATTAATAGTCTATGTAAAATGTGTCATACTCTGGGCCTACACTCAAAGAGGGTAATTTGGCAAATGAGAGATATGTTAATCAACGCTCTTCCAAAGAGAAAAGCTAAGCAAACAGAATTCAGATGTTTATCTTCCGATTATCTTGACAGCAGAAATCAGAAACATTCTAAAATACTGGAACCACAACTAAACATACGTATACAGTCAGCATTATAAAGAATTGAAAGATCTGTCAGGCAATACAGGAGCAGAACAGCTACTCATTTTTATTATATTTATGTGACTTGCAAACCTGCATTCAGCCGGCATGCTTGCAGAACCTACAAATCAATTCAAGTTAAGAGCAGTCTGCTGTCTGTGTTGCAGCATGCTTGTCCTATTACTAGTAGACACAGTAGGCTACCTGTTGGATATTGTATGTTCAGGCCCGTTTTGACGTTTTCATTGTTTGCTTATTTATTTATTGAACATTTTAATGTCATGTTTTTAAATCCTCTATAAAAGGAAACAGTTATTCATCACACAAGTTTCAAACGATACACAAGTCACATCAAACACATTCATTGGTCTCTGTAAGTCGTTTTCTATAAAGTCAAATGCTGAAAATGTAAAACCATTCAGGCAGGTTAATTGGAGTCACTGAAGTGTCACATACAGCCATTGTACAACAATCCGGCATTTTAAGGTGTAGTAGGTAAAATACAAACTAACATTTGTGCTTGGAACTTTGTAAAGGATGTCTACTGGGCACGAATAAACAAAGGGTTTAAATGAATAGAAAGCACCTAATGCTGATCTTTTATGGCTATTATATAATAATATGATGTAGCAGGACACTTCACTGTTGGGGCAATCTGACGAGCCAAAATGTCTGAGCCAATTTGTTTCCTCAGTTTGAAGACTTTTAAGATCTACCTGTACATTTTGTAGTAATATGTATGTCTTCTTTCTTCCTTTTTATTTCTTTTGATAATTGCGTTTCAGAAAGATTGACATAACACCTCAACCCCACAGCAGCAGTGGAGATATTGTCTGTCAGATAGATATCTGGCATTCAGTGTCTCACCCAATTCTAAAATGAAAAAATAACACTTATCATCTCAAGTCTAGTGCAGACAAACATATAAAAATCACTGCACATGAACAAACTAGCAGTTGATTAGTGCAGATGTTCATTTGGGACCGTAGAGGAATGCACACAATGCAATCATCAGTAAGGGATCACACACAAAACTCAGTTAGTCACTCCTGTGTGGGCCACTTAATTTTAAAGTGTCATAGCAAATAGCAGTTTACATAGGAACCAAGGAAATTAGGTCGGACCTAACTAATAAGTATAATATGCCCTGTTCTGTTTTGTCTTTTTTATTAGTTTTGCTTGTCTTGGTCAGAAATGGATCTTGTTTTATTTTTAATCGTGACAAATCTTTTATTGATTTTTGGTGTTATTGATTTGGGTGGTGTGGGTATTTGTATTGTGTTTGTTTTTACTTAAAGAACATTGCTCTTATCTTGGTTTCATGTGGTATTGGCCTTCCTGCTGTGCTTTGACATAATCTTTTCTATCTTGGAAAAAACATTCTCATTTGAACTTGGTTTCAATTTTTTTGTCTCATTTTTTTCATTTTCCTTTAAATAAATTTAGCCTGTAATTTCATGTCAGCATGTATTTTCAAAGTTGTATTGTAAGTTCTGAATTTTTTTCTCACTTGATGTGTTGGACAGGTCATTGTGTATTCACTAAGCAGATGAGTCGACGCAGATGATACAATATTACCCTTGCAAGGTCATCCGTAAAGCTCAGGCAATCATAATTGAAGCAGCACAATTTAGTTTACATCTGAGTAGCTTCAAATTGGTCTACTTCAAGGTCTGAATTAAATCACAGAAGAAATTTTGTAGCCCGCAGTCTGAGACTTTTTGAAAAACCCTCCTGGGAAGTAGATAGTTTAAGTCAGGACTGCCCAATTGGGGCCCATGGACCAAATCTGCCCACTTTCTCTTTTATAGCCCACCTTGCTAGATCATTTTATAGAAAATGCTAATTTTCTTCTTATTTCTTAAATGCTAGATTCAATACATTAGCTGACCACAGATTTGCTCTAGTCAGCAGTGAGGTTTCAGCAGTTAGGTTTTGGGTAGTCAGATTGTTGGTTTTCCATAGATTCCAGCAGTTGTGAAAACAAAATTTGGTCTGGTTTGTAATCATAATGATTGCTTTAAATATAAATCTAAAGCAAATGAAATCTGAAAAGATATTCTTCTTCCATAGAACACAGTGTCAATATTTTGTTGATTTTGCTATTTTTGGTTGCAAAAATAACCGTTGCAAACCCTGGTGAGGCTGTTATTTATGAAACACACAAATCAGTAGCTTATGGATAAACGTAAAATCAGAGTACTTGCTTTGTTATTTGTATTACATTTACGTTTACATTTCATCTAAATATCATCTTCTTTTTACATGTTTTTCTTTACATATTTACATTTTCTCAAAAGGTTTTTCTCCTAAAAAGGACATTTATATAATCTGGTAAACCATTAAAAGTAGTATTTTATTTAAAAATAAACACATGATATTATTATTAAGTACATTTTTACTTTGCTTCTGAATTTTTTGTTTGTTATGCAGGGTACTGCTGTTGTTAGACGTTACGGGGAATAATGTGTGTATGTGTAATTTGTTCACAGTTTTCCTCAGTGTGGGTGTGTTTGCTCTGTCCACCAGTCTGCTGAAGTTTTTATTCTGGCCTTGATCGTTTTGTGTTTATGATTTCAGGATGTGCTTGTGTGTGTGGTTACTATAGTGTATTGTATTTATTCTCCTTTTAGAATTGTCCTAAATTTGTATATACTCAATTACCCTTTGTTTTAGTAAATGGTACCTTTCGCATGACACCCTGCTGGTCAAGGAAGGCTGTAGGTTAGCAGATGCCTCTGGCCAGGTATTTAAATTGGTCTGAGGGAAAATTCATACAGAAGATTTTATCCCATGCAGGGAACAAGTTACTGCGTTGTTCCAGTACCTGGATCCGACAGAATTTGCCGTTGCGGTGGCATTAAGTTAACTTGCTACTCGGCCTTTCCTTTTGACTACACAGCCAGTTGTGTCTTTTAAGCATCTGGATTTCAAACTTGTGACTTAGGATTATGTATTAAGATGCTGCCGTATTGGAGAGTGGCTAGACAAGTGCCACAAGTTCAGTCAGTTCTATTCTATTCATTAATGTTTAAATTGTGATATATAGTTCACATGCACTTGTAGTGTCCATTCACTCATGGTCAGGACATAAACACTTCCAGTTGATGAGGAGTGTTGTATAAAAGAGCTGCGGTTGTAAAATTGTTTACCATAGCTAGTTTAGTTAGCCCTCATCTTGTTTACTGTTTTGCAATAAAGTTATCCTGGTTTCAAATTCAACATTTTTCTCATATAAACATGAGTGGCAGAGGCGTCCGATTTGAGAGAGGAGCGGCCAGAGCAGATCTTGCATTATAAAACCAAAGGGGGTGTGTAGTTTGCCAGTTGGAGTGGGTGTGCCACTTATGTTTTGTCATCATTGTCTCGTTTTAGTTTTTTGTTCTATTCTTTTTTTGTTCTATTCTATTCATTATATGATTGGTTTTCCACATCTTACTGAAACCAGTTGGCTTTAAACCAGTTGAGTTTAAAGACTAATAATTAACTAACTGGGTACTAGTTATTAATCTCATGACACTTCTCATATCACCAGTAGTTATTTATATCATAGGACTAAATGGTTGGAACTATGGTTGGTTACTATTTTGAAATCATACACAGTAAGAGAAATTGTCTTATATTGTTATAGGGGTCAGACACACAGTCAAGTACCTCTGAAATCCAGTATAGACCACTGAATGTAATTTATGCTCATGTTTGGTACTCTGGTTTTTATGTGATTTGAATTAAATTGTTAGACATTATTATGGGGTATCAAATAAACCCCAAATCAATATTTGTCACATACATAGTTGTATGAAATTATTTGTAAGCTCTAGTCAAACTAAATCCTGGACGTTTGTGAAATTCTGCTCTAACATTTTTTTCATGTTTCAAAAAGAGAACATCTCCAGGTAAAGGGGGACGTCTGGTCACCCAGACAAAAGACACGATAAAGCACATTATAAATAAATGAATTCAGACATGATCTCTGCTTACATTTACATTTTCAGCATTTGGAAGACGCTCTTATCCAAAGCAGCTTCTATACCAGTAACCATTACCATACTATAGCTGAAGTAGTCAACAGGTTTAAATACAAAATCTGAAAAACATTGTGTAGAATGTTTTAATAAGTTAGTGAGTTAACTTAAGTGTTCTGTAAAAGGGGTTATTTTAGTCTCTAGACAGAAAGAGACTCAGAGGTTCTGATAGACAGTAAATGCTTGTTCCAGTACTTTGGAACAAGTACAGAGAAGCTAAACGCTAAAGCTGATTGTTCATGCAGATGTACGTTGCACCTTTTACCGCAAGCTATAGTAAAGATTATGTTGAGTATCGAAAACCTAAAAATATATTTCACTACTGAGGGACCGATTTTTACAATGTTGTTTCCCAATCCCTAAATTGTTTATGTATTTAACATTTAGGTTTAACAATGTTAGATGCTTACAAAGATTTGTAAGGTGCAGTTTTAGACCATTTTCATATCTTCCAGGAATAAAATATATAAAAAAACAATTTTATCACTTAAATAAACATCTATGATAAATTTCTATGATAAACACATTAAAATGATAATTTATTTTTGTTTAATCACCCTGCAGATGTACCATATAATTACACTACAAACATACTGTTTTATGAATGGGTTTTTTTATGAATACTGGTTTATTGTAAGACATTCTGGTTGGTCATTTTTTACTTTGTACTTAAGGCGCGTTTTAGCTCACAAGTAATATAAACTTTGTGGTTTATAATTGAATATAACTTTAGATAGAATTTTCAAGACATCATTTTAAGAACATTGTCTCAAATAATTGCTTGATGCCATTGACTCCCAAATTGTGAGGGGAACCAACCAGGGCATGAAAAGTGCAGGCACATTAAGAAATTCAGGTGTTGTGTTTAGAATATATGCCATACATGCCATTAGAATATATGCCAAATGCCATATAAGCCATTTACAAGGGTTTCCCTTTTTAGCAAATGATAGATTGTCATTGTAATTAACATCTTTCCCTGTTAAAACAGCAGTTTGTAGTTTCCCATTTATTTTAAGCACTTTTCTCTAAGGTTACTCTACTAATTAGAGCTGTGTTTTCCCAGCATTTTAGTTGCCACCAAGATGCTGATTATAGTGTTTATGGGTTACTATTTTGAGCCATTTCACAGTGGCCTGATAAGACAGCATGGTATTAAAATCTCCTTTTCCAACTTCTTGCAACTATTCCCTTTAAGGGGTTTCCACCAGTTTACACTGCCCTTAGTTTAATCCTTGGTCACCTCAACCACTCCAATCCCTCATCAAAAGCATGGCATCAAAACCTGTCTAGTAAATTCATAATTGTATATGAGGTTTTCACATGAAAGTGGAAATAATTTCTTACTTTTCTCACTTATCCTAAAATTTTATAAGGTTTTGAACTTTTCTGGTTTGTATGTGTAGTGACCGATTCATCTAACATAGGTGTTACTCAATTGTACAAGAAAAATGTAGCATTGATAATGCATAGAATGCGTTTATTAGTCATTAGACAGATACAGATTGACACTACAATAGAATTCTTTCTTTGCATTTTCCAACTTGTTTGTTGGGAAGTTGAAGTCAGAGTGCAGAGTCAATATGCCATTGTAGGGTACTCCTGAAACAAACAGGGTTAAGAGTTTTGCTCAAGGACTTTTCAGTGACTGTGTAGCAGAGCCTGAATTTGAACCCACAATCTTCTGGTTGATAGTCAAGGATGGAACTGGCATTTGGTGGCAGAATGAGTTTTGTACATCATTGGACCTGGGATCGAGTTACTCTGCCCCAGATAAAACCAAGGTGGTATGTTTTGGTATTAAATCAAGTATTACCCTGATTGGTGAAGTTGCGAAAATGAAAGAAATTAAAAGTGTTTTTGTAAAATAATAAAGTAAAGTCATTGTTTTACTGATTAATAATGCTTATAACCATCCATCTATCGATTATCTAGTTTTACCACTGCTTAATCCTATCATGGTGGGACACGCACTTAGCGGAAACACTAAACACTTTTATGGTCAACTGACACATACACACACTGATTGCTGATTGTATGTCATTGGACTGTGGGAGGAAACCAGGTCCTCTCGGGGAAATATTACACACAGACTCAGGAAAAACTTGGAAACTAAATCGCTTTAGATCACTTTACTCTTGAGGCAACAGTGTAGCTACTAAGTTAGCATGCTTATAATGTAATACTAATAATAATAAGTAAAAGCTTTTTGTTCTCTTTAGTTTTCTTTCTCATGTTGGCACTTCATCAATCTCTTTCTCTACATATAGATATCTGTCTCTGTATATATATCTCTATCCCACTTTCTTTCCTTTCTCAGCATGTCTGTTGTGTTCCCTCTTTCTCATGTATATTTTATAGCTGCTAGGAAGTGTGCTGCTGCATTAACAGTTAAAGTGAAACAGAAGACAATAAATAAAAGATATATCAAGAAAAATGATTTCTTGTTTGATGGTGTTCTGTGTTATTCCACTTGAACACTGGCCATTTGAATCTAAAGCTTGGTAAGTTTTATGTAGTTATAGGTGAAGATTTATTGCCATCATAAAAAGAGAACTGGCTGTGTGTATTTTTGACTTTTTTCTTTTTTTACTGTATTGCTGTTATCAATAAGGCTTGTGGTTTTCAGAAAGAAGATATTTGACAGTCTGGTAATCAAAATCCTTTTGTCTATTCTTCTTCTTCATTTTCCTTCTCTCTTCCTTTGCCTTGTTAGAAAGATACGTTTAGATTTCGTTTAATTTTACCTGTTTTCACTTTAGTCAAACGCATGTTACATTATAATATAAAGTACATTGTACATATAATATAAAGTACATTTATTGAGTACAAAGTACATAAATACTGCTTTGCCAAAAAAAAGTCATAGCAAGAATCAGGGTAAGAACGGAAGTGATGCCACTAGTCACATCATCACAAAAGTGTCTGTTGTACAATTCTGTGGTGGGCAGTGATATGATCTGGGGTTGCTGCAGTTGGTCAGG
The DNA here is from genome assembly GCA_028565875.1 of Hoplisoma paleatum. NCBI lineage: Eukaryota > Metazoa > Chordata > Actinopteri > Siluriformes > Callichthyidae > Hoplisoma > Hoplisoma paleatum. The sequence goes on along the minus strand of JAOTRQ010101323.1, from coordinate 2,745 downwards.
TCTCATTTCAGCAACGTTATGTGCCCAACGAGACCTAAATATACTGAACCTCCCGGTTATTTCATCAATGATTTTTTTGACGACAATGACAGAATTAATTTGGCTCAGATTATGAAGGAGTGCTTCAGGGAGCATGAAAGATTATTTTCACACATGAATTGGCAACTACAGAGTCCAGACCTGAACTCCATTGAGAATCTTTGGGTTGCACTAGAGAAGAGTGCAGTGGTCCCAATCTCTTAAATCTACAAGATCTTTGGGGAAATTTAATGCATCTCTGGGCAAAAATAAATGTTGTGACATTGCAGAAGCTTGTGGAAACAATGTTACACTAAATGTGTGCTAAATACTACATAACAATACTACACTACAATACTACACTAAATAGTATAGTGTAGTACTATACTATTATATATTATTATATATACTATTATATATATTATATATACTATCTAAATAGTACACAAAATAGAATCATTATTTGCTTTGCTACACACATGGGAGTCTTACGATGTGTTTCAATAGTTTATATTCCTAATATAAAAAATATATATGAAAAATTCAAAAAATCTCTGAATTTAGTTGCTAACGGTAAGGGTAGAAGCCATACTTTGGTTGTGTCTCAGATTGCTCAGATGGCTGGGTCTTGTATTAACTGATTTCTACCTATTTGGACGGCTCAAATAAGTTGTGAGTGTAACATTTTTTGTATGATGACGTGAAAGCAGCAGTGCTACAGTAGCTAAGGCCAAAACACTGTTTTCTAAAAAACCTTTTATCACAACATGGTACAACTGTGGTAAATGGCTCAAAAGGAAATGTAACTATGTAAAAAGTGTTTTTTAAATTTTCTAATAAAAAGATATACGAAAGTATAGAAATTTCTAAGTCAATCACTATGTAGGAATTACAATGGAATGCTGCAAAGCTAATCTTGAATCTTTGTTATGTCCTATAGTAATTATGGATTACTCTTTGAGAATGCTTATTGAATAGGCTGGCTAAAATGTAGTTGTGGCTGTTGCGGGCCAGGCTGCAGTCTCTAGTGGTTTATGGATCAAATGTCTCTGCTGCATCAACGAGATCTGCATCTGCTGTATCAAGGACCATCTCTCATGCCATTGTGTGCTAGGGCAGCAGTATTACAGTCAGGGACACCAGTAGACTCAAAAATACTTTATTAGTAAATAGTGGGGGTGAAACAAGACACAGTGAAGATCGGGCTGAACAGGCTAATGCTGGCAAAGGTCGTGATGCTCCTCCCACACACTCCATAAAATACTACATGGATGGAGGGGAACGCTAAGTAGTATATTTTCACAGGTCATGGCTGTCAGCCATCAGATTGTACTTAACTGAACTCTGGACTTTAATTTATTTGATTATGAATGCACAATAATCTACACTGGAGATCTGCAGTTTCAATAGAACATGTATGGTTAAAGAGGTAAAAAAAATATAGAGAGATCTTTTACCTGCCATTTGTCTATTTTTCATTTTACTTATTCTTAAGGCCAATTTAAGACATGTCAACATGGGGCACAAGGGGGTAGCGTGATAGTCAAAACAGTGAAATGTGCACTCAAGTTGCTCAAGTCGCACCCTGCACATGCCGGTGCCTTGATGTTTACTACATTTTGTTTACAATCCAACATTTAAAACCATTCATTGTTCAGTATCGATCAGCTAAATCTACAACGATCTTTCTCGCTCAGCACTTAAACTGGAGGGTAAACAAAAACGAAAACAGAATCCTCAGAAACTTGATGCCCTCATAGTGTGGTTCTCTGGTGGGGAATTACTTTACGGTGTGTGTATAAGACTGTCTGAAAAAAGATTTCACTAAATGCAAATACGAAAAGAGACCAGAGCACATTTTCAGTAGTAACTACAATTTAAACACAGATTTGAGCAGATTTGGAAGTATTTTATGGGTTTAGGTGTTGGATCTTACTATGTCCCAACATCAACACATATTTTCACCAAGATTCGTGGATGGAAAGCAGCTTTAATTGAAGGTTTTGCAGACATCTGGTCTAAAAACATTTAAACATTAACAAGAAAACATTAACAAACTGGGCAAATGATTTAACAGGCTGTTTTTGTGTTGGTTATATTGCAGGGGACGCGGGTTTGGGTAAAAGACAAAGACCAACTGCTTCCTTCCACTGTAAACTCCTGCGGAGATGGTACTATTGTTCTCACTACTGACTATGGAGAGGTAAGAATTTATTCTCTAGCATTCTGTCTTTTTTCATATCTTTTCAATGTATGTTTATCTCTGTGTTATTATTCATCTCTCTCATACACACACACATAACATATTATATTTAAATGCGTGACATGGCTGAAAGGTCGGATTAGTAATGCATTGTAACTAAATGCCTTCATGCTGTGATTGTGCTTGTGTCTCTGTGTGTCTCTGTATGTCTACATCATCCGAGCATCATATTTCTCTGAAATCAATTGAGTTACTGTAACATAATGATATTATGGTAATACATGTGATTCATAATCATTCGTTTTTTTTCCCATAAAATCAACACTCACTCGAAGGTAAAGACACACCCATGAACAATTTACCACCACAGACTGGAACACATTAATTGACTTCTAACCTAGGTATTTTGAGGATTATAGTATCAGAGCCTCATGCCTCAGGGGAGTACAAGAACTCGGTCTGGGACTTAAATTGTCTTAATGCTAAATAGCCAAGCCAGCACCTTCAGGCCAGTGGATTTTGGT
>JAOTRQ010101312.1:0-10188 GCA_028565875.1 Hoplisoma paleatum | reverse complement strand
CACACACACACACACACACACACACACACACACACACACACACACACACACACACACACACACACACAGAGTAATAAAGATACACTCTCCGTCCATACACACACACACACACACGTTTACTTACACTCGTTCTCTCTGCGTACATCCTGTAACTGTTCCAGTCTCTTGTCCAGAGTTTTACTCAGCACCTCCTTCTCCGTACACAACCTGTACACAACCCGCATCCACCATGAGTACAAACACACGGCCACGTTTGGGCCCCTGAATAGGTCATGAATCGGATACAAAAAGAAAAACGACACAAATTACGAATCGCACCCGTGTACTGACCTTTCATGTTTCAGCTCCCACGTCTGCTCCAGGTTCTTGAGCTGGACCTGATTGAAGGCGGCCTCCCACTGTAGCGCGTTCACCTCCTGGACACACAGGTGAAGATAAAATCTGAAAACACCACTCAGGTGGTCACTGGTTTAGTGTCACGACCCCTGGGCCACTTCTGTCCGATCTTTTAATAACTTTATACTCTATCAGACATGATTGAAGTCGGAACTTTTGCACTAATTGTTTATATCTGTGCATTCATAACCCTCTTATGTAGCCGTTATAGTCACACTACTTTACTCCGTGTAAATAAATATCAATCTTCACTCTGTATAATCGATATTTCTAAAATGTTTATTATCAGTTTAAAATGCTAAAAGTTTTCACCTTCTCCAGAGTTCTGGTCCGCTCCTCGCTCTTCTGTAGCAAGATTTTGGAGTGACTGGTGGCTTTGTCTAAAATCGCCTGGAAGGATGGACACGTCTTCTGATCACTGAATAAACCGTTTATACACCAACATCACGCACCATTAGATGCTTTCATTAACACACGTTCCCCTTTATAACTCCCATCCGCACAGACTTCATACATCCCAACACTCAATCGAATCTGACGTGGGCTGTGGGCCGTACCTGGTCCTGCAAAATCCTCAGCGCCTCGTGTTTGCCCTCCAGGTGGCGATGGGTGACCTCCAGCTCCGTCCTTAACAACTCCACTTCCTGCAGGAAAACGAAATCACAAGCTGAGAAGCGTGTCGGTGTGTTTGTAACCTTTGTAACGTAACGTCGGAGGCTACCTCAGTGACCTCCTGTAGTCTCCGCTGCAGGACCTCGCTGGACTCGCCGGAGCTGCTTCCTGTCGCAGGACAACGAGAGGCCAATGTTATCGCTGGAAAAAAAAACACTTCCAGACATTTTACGACGGGTGTCCACATACTTTTAGCATTCGTACACTGATATCAAATGAAGTCAATAATCGGCCTGTTAGTCGTTCTGGAAGGTTCCGTGGTGGAACCGCCACATCCACAAGGTCAATATTTGCACATGAACACGGAAGGCCAAGTATTTTCTCGAGAAAACTTCCTTCCTCAACACAGAGCCGAAAGTATGTGGACAAACCTTGAACAAACGTTCACTGACACCTAACCGAAGTTTCCTCAGATGAACACCACATAAGTACCGACCGACTGCAGCGGTTCCTACCCGAGTCCGTCCTCCTCCACTGTGGGATCCTCTCAGCGTCCGGCTCCGGTCCGCACGCCGTCCAGGACAGGGCTCCGTCCACGCCGCTCTCCGTGCACAGCTTCATCTGGGGCAGAACATCCACAAGATCCTCGCTGACCCTGCACCGGGATGGACGGGCGTGGTGCCTCAGGGTCCGGGCGCTCATCCCGTCACCCAGATCTCCCTCCGCCATGTCGTCCTCCGAGGAACTGACCCCCGGTGCCAGATCTTCCCGGCCTGCCTGCGTGGTTTCCATGCAGACACCAGAGCCTGCGGAGGACTGGTGGAATTCTAGTGGGTGGAGCCGGAAGTTCAGAGGTTATTATTATGTTATTATACGATCGTATCGGCTTTACACCGCAGAATGAATCTTCCACGTCGAACCCGATCCGTACAGTAAATCACATGCTAGGGGGCAGCAGTGAGCACACGTGCTGCGCACAGAGGGCAGCCCTAGGATTGCCATGGCACCCAGGGATCAGTTACGGGTTTGGTGCCTCGCTAAAGTCATGACCTGTAGACTCTGGGAATCGAACCGGCAACCATCTGATATCAAGTCCAGGACACCGACACGTGTTGCCAAACCAACCCTATTTATACCAGCACTCAGCTTTATTTTTGATCCTACAATTATGTATAATACACAAGTGTCAAAAGTATACACACACACACACACACACACACACACGTCACAAAGTCCGTCACACAAAATCTTGTGGGGAAACTCGCGTCCAAATACTTTTGGTCAGGTCCAAAAAACTAGTTCAGGACTACACAACAACAACAACAACAACAACAACAATCAGGACAATAATAATAATGATTATGTTTAAAACCGTACCTACTGTACTGTACCTACACAGCGGAACCTGATGCGCCGCTCACATCAAAGCGAGACGTAACACCGCATAAAAAAGATCAAACACCCGAACCTGCCTTTGATCTTTCTGATCCCTAATTTGATCTGATCTCGAGAGAAAACGATTCTGGACTTGAAGACTCGAGACTGAATCTGATCCGGATCTACGTGCGTGTGTGTGCGAATTACTCTGGACGCGCTACCATGTCGCCCCCTACGGGTCATAATAAGCAACTTAATAGCGATTTAATTCTCATGCATTTGTTTTATTTATTTTAATTGCCTTTCTCATATTAAACGACACGCATTTTGTCTCATTAATCGGCGGATTCGTTTAAAAAAATCTAAACAATTCGATGAAGTAATTTGATAAAATTGTGGCTCTGCATTGACGCTAAACATCCACAAGAGGGCGATGATTAAAAAAATATGAAACCTTTTGCATTAATTTTACCCTATTAATGACCTTAATAGGAATTGCTTACACGTTTGTTTAAATCCGTGACAGAATTTTATTATTTATTCAGTACCCAAGTTTAAATCGAGAACACTCACGATACACCCGACTGCATGTTTTTGGACTGTGGGAGTAAAACCACACAGACAATTAAATGTGTTGTGATGAAACAAAAGGAATATAAAGTCTTTGTGATTCAGAAATACTCGATTCATGTCTCGTGATTCAGGCTCTGGCGCCCCCTGCTGTTTAAAGTGAACAACAATTCATCAGTAATTGCATTCGTGAAATGAATTGATTCGTAGTGAATCCCCCCCCCCCCCAATAAGAACATAAACATTACAAAACAACTTTTATTGCATTTTCTGGTGGAACTGAAGCAAATAAATCAGAAACTCTCTTAGGAAACAGTCACAGCAAAACATTCGTTCGTTATGTTTACACGCTGCAGATACTCGTTCAAAATAAATAATATTATTTCACATTATAAAAATAACCAACACAAATCGTAACGACGACTCGGAGGCGGGTCTCTGTGCCTTGGGAGGAACGTGATTGGTCAGTCGCTGTCGTACTCTTCGATCAGGACGTCCGCGTCGTCCAGTAAGGCCTCGGCGCTGGACGGTTGGGGTTGGCTGGCCGGGAGTTCGCCCGCCGGGGTGTCCTGGCTGATGGGGAGGCTCGGTGGGAGGGTGGTCAGGGTCGCGGCGTCTTCACGGTCGCTATCGGAATCCAGATGACCGGGGTCTTTATCTCCCAGCGCTTCTAGATTTAATCTGAAAGATTCGGAACACAAGACTCAGACCTGGACAGGGTTTGGGTAGTGGACGATGGATTCCGGCCCAAACCGGAACCTCATCACCAAACCATAACTGTGACTATTGCAACTATTGGACCCTCGAGCAAAGCTGTTTCGATCCTAAACATCGAGAGATTCAAGGTTCCATACCTGCCAGGAAACCTCCTCCGTGAAAGATGCCCGACATCCTGGATGAAAGTGATCTGAGCTGAAACACACACACACACACACACGCACACACACGCACGCACGCACGCACACACACACACACACACAGTTCGAACTGAAGTTCAAGAGCCCCCAGTCCTCATGATATGTCTCGATCTGGGTACCTTGGTTCCTCATGGGGTTGCTGAGCTTGGCGAGGAAGGGCACCAGCTCGGTGGTGAGACCGACAGGCGGCAGACAGAAGCTGACGAAGAGAGACTGTGCGGTGAGGAAGTTCTCACGGTGCTTCAGTCACAGAGCAAAACAAAGTCACTTACAAATGATATTTTGAAATGTCACATTTGATGGGAATCGTCAGAACGAGCAGCGTTTATTTATTCTAATTTAAATTTTATTTAAATTCATAGAAGTCGTGCTTTTATTTATTTCCCAGCAGCATTTAAAGTTCTTTTCCGTTACACACAGAGACGTTCCAGAGACGTGTAAGACATTTGCGTTACCGTTTTGTTGATGTGTAGCCAGTGCGGTTTGTGCAGGGGTCTGAAGCCCAATGAGGTCTGGCTGGAATTGGAGTGAAGGAGCCCCCTGGTGGCCACTGAGGATCCGTATGGCAGCATGGTGCTTCTGGACTGCAGGGAGAGTGGTGAGCGTTATGTCATGATGTGCTTCTTTACTGTAACGCATCCACGCATCCCTATTTATACTGGCACACAGACGTCACCGGCAACTCACGGTCCATTCGGCGGTCAGGAAGTCGGAGTCTGAGAGGTACTCGCTGGCCCGCGCTATGTCTTCCACCTCGGAGAAGAAGTCCAGGTAGTTCTGGTGCAGGTAGAGGTTGAAGAGCTCGCCGGACATGTGAGAGCGCTCGATGACGAGCTGACGGGGGAAGATGGGAACAAAAAGACGCCGCTCATCACGAGACGGCATTGCAGTTGTGATGGCGACGGTAAGGCGGGGCGTGTTTACCTCGGGGTCGACCAGCAGCTTGTCTCTCTGATGTTCAGCGAGGTGCACAGGGAGCTTGGGAACCTCCGAGGCTTCGTAGCTTTGTCCTAAAACAGAAAGCGTACAAATATTCTTTACAATGATTCTCATAATCATTCAGGATCATTTCTAACATTCCTAAAGATCATCGTGCAGGTTCACTGCTATGAAAATAATAAACGACTCCAGCACTGACTCTTGCAGTAGAGGATCTTGCCCAGCGCTCTGAAGAGGAACAGTGAGGCGTCCTTCCCCCCCACCGCAGGGCTCTCGTCCAGCGTGTCTGTGGCTTTCGCCGTCCGACTCCTGCCCTTAGTTCTCACCGAGGTCTTTGTGATTGGTCTTCCTTTTTTACAAGCCCAGAGCTTCTTCTCCAGAGAGAGGTCTGAGGACGGAAACAAACGTGCTTATAATGCATATATAACAACCATTAGAATATCGTAACCGCAAAAGTCATCCTAACACTGGGGCAAGCCTAATAAAATCCTAATGCTCCGCGACATGAGGTTACGGTGCTTAGTGGAAGCATAATATTGGGCATCATGACTTCATTGATGTGTACGATATGATGTGATGCTTCATAATCGTGACCGTAATGAAAACATGATGCCTTATGACATGGTAATAATGTGTGACATTGTTAAAGAACTCAATGGCAGCACAATGATGAGCTTCTTTGATTTTGATTTGCAACGACGATGCATTATGACATCATAATGTGAGCTCTATGACATCAAAAAGCTTGAATTTGCTCAGAGTTGTGTGTGGATCCACCTCACATGAAGACTAAACGTACCAGAGAAAGAGGAGAACTGCAGACTGTTGATGGCGCTGCGGATGTCCCCCGAGCTTCCGGCAGCCAGCTGCTCCAGCGCCTCCTTATCAGGAACGGAGATCTTACCGGCGCTCTGAGAAACGAGATCCAGCTACTCAGCAGATGCGTTTTGGTTCTATTCCCGAGCTAAACTAGCCATGCTGACGAGTAAACGTTACCTTGCTGGCCTCGAGAGACGCGATGCGACTCAGTGCTTTCATCATGCTGGTGTGGGAGATGGGATTGAAGCTGAGAATGATGGGAAAGATACAGTACGGGTCAAACGTTTAATACTTATCATTGGATTTAGAACTATTTGATCCATGTGTGAGTTTAAACCTGATGTGGTGGAGACCCAGCTCCTCCTGAACCTCCCTGGGGAAGAGGAGTCTGGAGCTGGTGTCTCCGCTCAGGCTGTCGGACACGATGAACACCAGAGGGCAGCGTCCGGTCCTCACAAAGCGCCTGTGTGAAGAGGAGAGGAGCTTTAACCAACGGCTGTATTATAAATAGTTCCACGGATGGAGTTTCAGGAACTGACCGGAGGACGCCGTGCAGGTTCCCGGGTTGCCGGTAGAACTGGTTTGGAAAATCCTGAAAGAACACAGAGAGAGAATCAGGAGGTCCGAACGGCCTCAAATCGCTGTTTGCGGGAACTAATACCTCTACTAGAATGATCTTTCGCTCCTGAGCGCAGTCGTCTCCGGCCATCGGGAGGCGACGGTATTTGTTTGCCCGGAGCAGGAACTCCTGGAAGGAAACCGTCTGAGAGCTGCCCTGGAAACGGTTAAATCTGGAGTCTGGAAAAAAAGAATGAATTTTAAATCTGACGTTTCCAACAACATTCTGATGAAGTCATGAATGATGTCATAAAACATAATGATGATGTCATAAAAAACAATGTAATAAAGCATTATGACGTTGTTATTAAGCAACATAAACCACTATGATGATGTCACAAAACATATAACGCATTACGATGATCGACTGATGACTGGATGATTGTTTTCTTACGACCTGGATCAAAGCTCGATCTGAAGGGCTCGTCCGACCAGGATTCCGACGTGGTGGGATTCGTCCACTCCTGTATCTGGCAACCCAACTCTCTGGTCAGTGCGCGAACGGTGGCCGTCTTTCCACAGCCGGACGGACCCGTCAGCAAGAGAACGGCGCCGCCCTGTGGAAACACAGAGAGGATCCGACACGGTCAGAAGTACGTGGACGCTTCCAGTCGTGTTCCGGACACTCTGAAGACCAGACGCACCTTGTCTGCGCACTTCAGGTCCAGATGGACCCTCAACCAGCTCTCCACCTCCTCAAGCTTCTTCTTGTGGACGGCCAGCTCGGCCTGAGTTCCGGGGGACAGGACACAGGTCAAAATACAAAATGCAGACAAGATCGGAAAAAGATCCTTGCCGGTGCGATACGATCTCCACGTACCTGCGACTGAGGGGTGTAGACGTCCACCCAGGGTTCGTCCGGGCTCTCCGGGACGCCTCGCCGGCCGGATACGCCCTCGATCCGGGACGTCTGAGGATCTCTGGTCCTCTTCCTAGGTCTCTTCGCTCCATCGTCCGTGGCAGGCGGGCGAGCTCCGGACCAACCTCCCTTGGTGGACGAGCTGCTCAGACCGGAGCCTCCTAGAAGGTCACCGAAGGACGGCTGGACCCAGGTGCTTAACTGAGGGGTGGGTCAAAACGGTCAGGGAAGGAACGATACCCTGAAATCGACACAATAATCGATCGTATCGTGAAGAGTGGATCACTCACTTTACTGGAGGAAGTCTTGCCTGTCAGAGAGAGCTTGGACATCATCACATCTCCACATTCACAGCTCGGACATCATCAGTTTTACACTGGAAACTAAACCCCACCAACACTGCTGCACCTGCTACTGACACAACAAGCATTCAAGTGTCTCAATGTTATCCCACAATTCAAGTGAAGAGCTTCGGTTACATTATCCCATTAATTTGTCCATATGCAGTTCATTCGTTGTAGCACATTAAACAATTATTTACATCATTAGCCGGGATGCTAACAGGCTAACAGACCTGAACGTAAACTCGGAGGTGTCGTTAGCACGACGGCTAACAACTTTCACAAGCAAGTTAAAACAAAACAGCTGTTTTAAACTCACCTCGGTCATTTCTAAATAATAAAATATTCACATTTTATTCATGCCCGGGAGAGAAAAAAAACACCCCACGATATCATTTATATCAATATTAATATCGATATTAGTCAAACGGACATTTAAAAAGCAACGGTCCGCCTTCAGGCTGGTCGGGCTCGATCCAGAATCGCACCGTATCCCCTTGACAGTGTGCGTCTATAAACAGGAGTAGGGCACTTCTTTAGTGCACTTGCTAGTGCACTAGGGTGCGATTTGAGTGCAGCCTTTAACGAACGCGTTTCGTCGCGGCCGGGAGACATTTTGTGTCCGATTCGTCCATGTTCCCTACTTAGTGTTTAAACAAACACCACGAAACGTTCAGTATTTCATTTGTTTACTGTTTATTTATTGATTATTGGATGGATTATAAGATCTTGAAACAAGATATTAAACGATCTACTAAACAATACACCATGACTTTATGTGGGTTAATGCTTTACAAAGTGCAATATTATAGTTTAATATTATTATATTTAAATGATGTAAAATTTCTAATAAGGCACCCTATCTAGTGTGCAACGAAGTGTCTAAAGGGGTGATTTGGAACACCGCCTGCGCTTGGTTATGACGTCAGAATCGCACCCATAGCACCCACGTTTCTGCACGTTTCTGTTTTGGTTCCATCGTCGATCAGATCTGAGACTGAACCCAGTTATTGTACCAGTGATATGAAGATCATGAAGAGACCGAACATCCTGATCACAGGTTCGTGCAGATCCACATCCAGGCAGGAATCTTGTTGTAAAATAGAATCATTGGTAAACATCAAAGCAAATTCTGCAACACTTCTGTTGGTCTTCTGGGTCCAGAGAGGATAAAATAAATGCGCCACACGTCAGGTGCCATCCATCCAACATTCATATTCATCCATACAAAGATTTTCTTTTTAATTCAGTCAATGTCCATAGTCAAGCAAGGTTATTAATATGGAATATTAGAACATACTGGAACTAAATGATCTATTGGATGTGTTAAAATCTGAATGCATACAACATAGAAAAGAATCTAGACATTTTTTATGAGTATCTGACCTTTAATGGAAATAAAAAGTCTTTTCTGAGAACGTGGAAATGTTAAATCCAGTTTAAACGACACACTTTTGTGTTTTCAGGGACGCCCGGGGTTGGGAAGACCACACTGGGGAAGGAGCTGGCAGAGCGCACTGGACTCACCTACATCAACGTCGGAGAACTGGCCCAAGAAGGTGAGTCCAGGTCCGGTTTGGATAACTGATGAGGGATTGGCGTGATTCGAATGACGATCGTGCTGTTCTACTTTTTAAATTCAGGTCAGCTATTTGAGGGCTTTGATGATGAGTACCAGTGCCCCATTTTGGACGAAGATCGGGTGAGTTCAGGACAGGCTGTTTGTTTATTGGGAGTGGTGGGCCTGGTGGTGGTCGAACTATAATGTTTATGATACCCCCTCTTGGTTCCTCAGGTGGTGGACGAACTGGAGGACAGGATGGCGGAGGGCGGCATGGTCGTGGACTACCATGGCTGCGACTTCTTTCCCGAGCGCTGGTTCCACATCGTCTTCGTCCTTCGTACGGACAACACCAACCTCTACAACCGTCTGGAGAGCAGGTCAGTGACAAAACGGCACCTATAGTAACATAAATGTAATTTCTCTGTAAGCATCCTGACCTCTCTCTCTCTCTCTCTCTCTCTTGCTCATGCAGGGGATACACGGCCAAGAAGTTGCAGGATAATGTTCAGTGTGAGATCTTCCAGACCATCTACGAGGAGGCCATGGAGGCCTACAAGCAGGAGATTGTTCACCAGCTGCCCAGCAATGATCCGGACGACCTGGAGAGTAATCTGGAGCAGATCTCCCAGTGGATCTCTCAGTGGATAAAGGACCATAACTGAAACCCCCCCCCCCCTCCAAAAAAAATGGTTACAGACTCTCGATTGGACCTTCAGGTCATCGGTTCTGGTCTTTAGACTCTCAGGAGGCTCAGGCTGGATGATTAGGAGCTGCTATACTGATGGACGTGATAAAGAAACATCTCACATGACATCTCACTTATTGATTTGTATAAAAGTAATAATAAATGTTTTATACTCAACTCGCTGTCAAGTCAGTTTGTATATATTTTTGGTACCGAATATGTCGTGATGTAACATGTAAGTAACGACGCCTCAGCCTGGCCTGGTCGTAGATCATGTGACCATCTTTCACAGAGATAAAAAAGCAAACTCACATCAAACTCACTTAAATATTCATTTATTTTGTAGTAATACATGCCAAACATCCTATTCACATTGAGGAAAAATGACAATACATCTTTGTATTTGCATCCAAACACTCGCTTTACTACGGCGGGGTGACGCGACTCTTCTCTCCCCCCCGCCCCCCCCCCCCCCCCCCCCCCCCCCCCCG
>JAOTRQ010101291.1:0-10189 GCA_028565875.1 Hoplisoma paleatum | reverse complement strand
CACACACACACACACACACACACACACACACACACACACACACACACACACACACACACACACAAACACACACAAGTTTTTAGGAATGCTTAAGAATGTATTCATTTTTTATTGTTTTACAATGCATTTTTCTAGTTTGTTAGCCTGTGACTTGTCTGAGCTCTCTTTGACCTTCAAATTACAGACATACATACATTACCCAGACTGTCCAGACCTTTGCAATAGACATGACCTTTGGGGAACATTTTTTTTCTTTGCTGTCTTAAGTAAACATAAGAAGCGTACATAGTGATGCATCAAAGCAGAATTTGAAGTCATCTTTTGAAATCTTTATTTATAGAGAAATAAAAAGATTTTAAAAAGATTATGTAATGCTAAACCTAAAAATAACTGAAAAGATATGATGAGATTCCTCAATTGCAGTATATTGTATTATGTGTACATACTAGACATAAAAATATTTTCTTTTGCTGCATCATATTCAACAAATCTTGATGCATCATCTATTCTTGCAGAACCAACGTTAACAGCACACACTCTTCAGGTGTGTAAATCTCTAGTCTTGGCCTCCCATAACAGTTTAGAACTTAACAGTTAGGACTTGGAACCACTTTTGACCAATGCAAATTAAAACACCCTAAGGTGGCTGCAATTTTCTAGATGCTATGACCCTATGACTCAAAAATCAATTTTGAAAACGAATTCTTCATACTATTTCCACTACTCCTACCACTTTTGGTTTTGTAAGCCAGATATATAAAGCAAAATGATTTGTAACAAATGTTAAAACACTTACAAGTATAACCAATTAAATTAAGGGTTTTCATATTTCAGTCCAGTCTGTGGCAAAGTTTAATTGAACTCTGGACATTGTAAATGCAGCCAGTGCAGATTATCATCATTTATCCAGCATGAGTGACCTATATGGAATAAGCTTACTGAAAGGGAAAGCAGGTGCCACCACAATAAGTACTTTCAAAAGACAGTAGCTCACACTCCCACTTTCAAAAACCACAAGACCATAAGCCATAGCAATTCTACACCCAGCTCTGTGCCTTTGTCAAAAATCTAAATGAACAGTCTGGGTCATATAGAGCAAAATTAGGCTGAAACAAATGAACCCATACATTATAAATGGATCAACAATTGTGAATGAACACTGTCCTCTTACACGACTGCACAGACCCCTATGACCAGACCTATAGAGAGCTGGAATGGTAAGACTTTTCAAAAGACTATTCAATAAAACAGTATGCTTTCAATTTAGACTTGAAAATTGAGACTTTCTGAATCAACAGAGGCAAGAAGACAATTCAAAAGTCGTGGGGTTATGTAATAAAGTGCTTTTCTTCTTGATGTTATTTTTTTCTCTAGGAACTGAAAGTGACCCTTGTGAATGAAGCAAACGTGCTGAGTTATAGTAATCTGTTGCTATGACACCAGACCATGTAACAGTCTTTAGGTTAGTAAATAATTTTAATTAAATTAATTAAGTAAATTTATATAGAAGTTTGTGTATTGATGATAGCATAGGAATAATCTTTTTAGTTCTAGTTAAAACTTGATCTGCTTTACTGTGAATCGACTGGAGCTTGTTTAAAGACCAAGCAGAGCATTCAGTAAAAACAACATTGCAAAAATCTATACAATATTAAGCTTATAAATGCATAAAAAACTTTTAGCATCATTATCAAAAAGAATGAAACACAAAAATAGAAAGTCCAATTTTATAGTAATGTAATTATGCATTTTTTCATTTAATTATAAAAAAAAATAATGTAGCATTTTATTGTACACATAATGCAAATATATTTAAATAACAATATAAATTGATTTTAAGTCATTTTATGTCATTGTGCAATGTTCCATTTTACGGCTTATATTAATAATTCTATTAAAACTAGCATTTGTTTAATCATGAGCTTTTATTTACTTTCTTGGGATGCATAAACTCACTTTTATATTACAATAGCATTGGCCAGAATCAACAGCTGTGAGAAGAGAAAGTGGCCTTCATGGACCAGTCAATATTTATCAGAGTCTTACCTGACATTTCAGCCCATTATGAAATGTGAGGGGGTGTGTATGATAACCTGACTCAGTCTGTCCAGACACAGCCTAGCCAAGAAATCACAAGCAGAATATGAAGATGAGATGCCATCACTCTCTTTAATGGGTACATATACACCTACGGAGTGTCAGGAAGTTGTGAACAAAGTTAGATCATGTAAATTATAGTGCTAGGCTTGGAACGATTATTGTTAGGACTTAATATATTCTATGAAATTCATTGCAACACAGGAAGTGCTATAGATGGTGTGATACACTTCTGAGTCACATTTTAATGATCACTTTAGACGATTGTGGCAGCATTATTGTCTGCAGAATGTCTTCATGGCATTTTCTGGGCCCATGTATCCACTCTCAACCGATTTGGGTATGAATCCATCCTTCATGTACACCCATACATGCTGATTGTTATTTTTGGGTGGATGTTGATTGGAAGGGCAAAACTACAAATTTTAAGTATCTTGACCCCCAAATTTCACAGACTTGAAATTAACTGAGCATTTGTGGCTCCACCCCAGTTGAGATGTTCACTTTGTCCCACACACTTACTCTTAGCCCTGTCCCACTTTACTCTTCTTGTAAACAAAACAACAAATACACACATTAAATATAGTATAGTATGCAAAACTTATTAGAAAAACAAATAAGACTATAGAATAACCAAAAAGGCCAAAGGCAAGGTTATATCAAGATAAAATGTATGTATTGTAAAGTACGCACATGAGGGTTTCCAGCAAACTTGCAAGAGATGCAAGAACAATCAAACTTATAGGAATGGATTTCCACACATCGATAAAAGGCACGATAAAGTTGTGCATACCCCAATTCATCAATCAGTGAAATGCGACAAGCTTATTCCTCAGGGAGTCGAACTGCACACTTGAAAGAGGCAGGCAATGAAACTTTTAGTGTGGTGTCTTTGTTCTTTGTTATGTGAAAGCAATGGTAGATCATTGGAACTTGAAGACTTGGTTCAGCAGTCGAGAGCATTTGTAGAACTTGTTTCAAAAATGAATGAGTTGAGAACTTAGTCGAATAGCTACATGCTGAAGAAGCAACTCCTTCGAAGACGAAGTTAGACTCACATGGTGCATAGGCGATTTGCTGAGTGTCGATTCTTTAGTTTGAACAATTTTGATTTAGTAGCTCCCATTGTTCACAAGCTAACTCAGAATTGAATTCTGATTCTTCAACTCTACTCAGCTTTCGTTTCAGCACATGGTTTTTACGCTATCACAGAAATGTACACAGTTGCCAAGCTTTGCGCAGTACAACTTTCAGAAAATGTACCTCTAGTCTTCTCATGACCTCCATGATCCTGAAAATCCTTGAAGGACTTTACGGGTGATTAAGATGGATGGCTTCTCTGGTGGTCCGATGCTTGTACTTGTGCATAAACGGTTCTCAAAGATCTTCTCAGACCTGTAAAAAAAAATAAGGAACTGTATGACCCTATGAACTCCAAGTTGACATTGAAATGAATGCTTGAATTAGAATTCAATAAAGGAAATAATCAATATTACATGTCTACAAATGGCAATATTATGCATCTATCTTCTTTTTCTTTCGGCTTTTCTTATTAGAGGATGCCATAGCGGATCAAACTCCTCCATCTAGCCCTGTCCTTAGTGTCATCCATTGACACCCTCACCACTTTCATATCCTTTACCTATGCATCTATGACATGAATCACAAAATGACTGAGGTCTTCACATCTCAGACAAAGGTATAGAAATCAAATTGATTTATGCAGTAAACCTACAGTAAAACAGCAAAACCCACAGCTCTGACAGTTAACCGACATACATCCAAAATCATGATCTTAAAAAAGGCCAGGTATCAGGAAAGCAAATACATTTTTAATCTAGGCGACACCACCCTAGATCTCACCCTCCTCATATGATTACCTGGAACTCAAACATCTCAGGAGACTTCAGGCTGGCAATGAAAATACTGAAAGAGAAGGCATGCATAGCTCTCTACTCAATTCCAAAATTCAAAGCTGGTAAAAATTGTTTGACAGTATAATCCTGTCCATTATTCTGTGCTGTATGGTAGTGAAGAGTAGGGTCCACTTAGTCAGTCAACAAGACTAGATGGGACAAGCATCCCCCACTGCTGGAACAGTTTACTAAGATCACAGTCTCACAAGCTGCCATCTCCAGTGCTCCCCAAACCCACTTTCCTGACCCATCATATGTGGATTTGTAATGCAGTGCTTAGTTTTTGAGCTGCAGGAAGCCCAGTTTTATAACAGATAACAATTGTGTATATGCACTAACTGCTCTCAGATTGTACTCCGATTTCAGGGAATAGCATTGTGATAACAGCAAGCACTTGAGTGTAAGGAACGACATTATGGTAACAGCAAGCACCCAAATGTTGATCATTGAAATTTTTGCACTGATGAACACATTTTAGGCCCCACAGAGTGATACCTTGTCAGTACCTGAATACCATAAATATTAAGAGTGGAATGCTCATTTCTGGGAAGGAGGAGCCAATACAGATGAGGATGGCCCATGGTCTTTTCTCTAGGCAGATCTGCATATTATTGTCAGCCATCACAGCCAGGGCACAAATGGGCCCCATCACAAAGTTTGAGGTCAGCACATGGCAAGTGCAATGATCGCCACACCGGGCTGTATGTGAAGCCAACATTACCTGGTAAAAAGTATTTCCTCAAAGACATGGCAGCCTGGATTGACTATGGGGCAGCAAATAAAGATTACCTGTTAAAGGCCTTAAACTGATGTGCCAGAATAAGGTTCTGCTACCAATCATGGCCATTGAGGGGGATGCAACCCAGTATGTGGTCGACTGGGAGGGCAGTTACCAGAGTGCCTAGAGTTAAACAGAGGCAACCACACCCATTACCTCCGTTCGCTTAGTTCAAACCAGCTAGTCGAACTCACTTTTTCCCCACATCAGGATAAAGGGAGGTACAGTGTGAGGTTGCCATAGCATAGCCCCACCCCAGCTATCCTCTATCCCCCGGCTACCTGTACCTGGGGCTCCGATAAGGAGTCCAAAATGGAACCACCAGATACACCTGGACCTCACTGGGCCCCATCGGGGTCACTCTGGTTTCGCTGGAGTCTCATCCTTCTGAGCTTGAACAGTTCATGAAAGTACTGTTCAAGGGGAACTGCATTGTGGCTTTGACATGCAACTACTCTCCTAATCCATCTGGAGACACAGGTACACCAATGAGTCCTGCCTTCACACTGCTTAATGCAACCACAGGAGACAATTCTGAGGATTCTGGGTCCACTTAATCAGCTGCAGATTCAGAGACCTACAAGAAAATGGTGTGTAGGACCCGGGGCAGACCATGTGCTCCACCGAATCGTCCAGACTATGTAGACCCTTTACCTCACGCCCCAAGGATGTGCCTCATGTAATTTATCTTTGCATGAGCGGAAGGGGATAATTACGTTGAGTTTTGCATTAGGGTCTCGAGTATGGCATTCTCCAGAATTAACATTGCCGATAAGTCCCCTCCGAATTCGGCTTGCAGATGTCAGAGCACTTTTCTCTATATGGATTTAGTCTGAAATACCGGGAGCAACTCAGCCAACTTTGTGGCAGGTTTTGCTGGGCACCTGTTGTTTTCAGTTGATTTATGATAATTTGAATTTTTTTGCTGTCTAACTTTTGAATCCAGTATTTTTACAATAAATATGTATTCTAAAAAATACATGCAACTGACTCCTGGTGTATCCTGGTTTTAAAGAGTTCCAAAACAACCCACATTAATTACAATATAGCACGTGTAAGTTTGTTGAATGCTGAAAGTGTAATAATGCTGAAACCAGACTGGCACAATTCTCAGATCACCTTTTATACCAGCCATTTTCACAAAGAACAGAACACATTCTGAACAGTAAATGCTTTGACAAAAGTAGAAAATGATCCAACCTTCAAAACCTATGACATAAATTAATGACGTTGTAAGATGCAATGGGGTTTCTTATTTTATTGATTTAGTCATCTATGTTGTTTTCAATGTATTTTTCATTTAAATAAGCTTTGCCTGTTTTATATTCAGCCTTCAATTGCTAATAAGCTGGTGTACAGCCAAACCAAGTCAGTGTCAGAGTTGCCAATACATTAACTTGTCTATATTGATTTTGTTACTAATAAGCTGATATCTCACTGTACATAAGACATCAACCCTTTTGGCTTAGAGCTTGGGCTGCCACCCAATAAGTCTAAAAAGAGTCAAAGAGATAAGCCATCAATCAACCCAGGACCTCACCTGCATTAAAGGCAAAGCACCAGTATACTTTTGCCCAAGGCCAATGCATAACTTAACAACAACAATAATTTTCATGTGTGTACCATAACAGAGTAAGTTAATAATAAGTTTGACTTAAACTTGTGTCTTTGTATTCATTACAAACTCACCAGTATAATGTTGTCAAATCTAAAAATTTATATTTTAATGTCCAAGGCTCTAAGTAATACATCCAATTGACTCAAATACCGCTGCTAAAATAAACGATTCAATTCAGTTTATGACATTGTACCATGACATTATACTAACTGTAAATGTAATGTAATAAAGGGTTATATTTAATACTTTAATTTTATTATGTTGGTGTGTTCTGACAATCATGCAGGGACATAAATAAACCTTCGCTAACATGTCTCTCAAATGTTTAAGCATATTATTTTCTTTCTATAATGGAGAACATGTTAATAGTTATTGAAGCTGAAACATGAATCTCATAAGAAGAGATTTACAAAAATGTTTATAAATAATTTTTCATAAAGATATGAGCTAAAAAAAAAAGTTAAACTTAAATTGAATCCAACACAAGGAATCAAACGTAACAGATTGTTTGTTTTATTTAGGCCCAGGTGTGCTTTCAGACAGTATTGTTTTAACCATTAACTTATGAACAAGGGAATAAACGATTGAGAAATACTTGAGGAAGAAGTTGTTTGTGGTAGTGCAAAACGCCTGAGAAGAAACATTGTGGTGTGTGTAATGATTCCAGTCAATTCCAGTTAATCCACATTGGGACACGGTCGTTTTGGTCCTAATATCCGGCTGGTCCCATTAAACAAACATGCATTAAAACTGGATGTGTTATAATTTATGTATTACATTAAAATGTTATCATTTATTAACATATTAAAATGTTTATTCTACAATGATCTAAAACAGTTTAGATTCAGTGTTTGGAATCAGTGATGGTAGTTGAGATGACAGACACACACACCAGCAAACGGACACTGAACGCAGACTAAATTAAACAAAATGTAATAACGCAAAAAGTTCACAGAAATGAAACAATGATCTGACCCAGACATCCAGAACACACAGGCTTAAAAACAATCTAGGTGTGTACAGGTACAGATGTATATAAGCACAGCTGCCCATCGGCGGGGAGAAACGATCGGCGGGGGCGTGGCCTGAGGCAGCGTAGCTCCAGTGTACGGAATTCAGTTCCTCAAACTCAGCATGTGAAGCATAATAAAAAATAATTCGTACTAAATTCCTGTCAACGTTTGAAGAATTTTTCCAGTGTGATTCAACACATTCTCTTGATGGACTGCACTTTTGGTACTTTAGGATTTGGTCCAAATAAGCAGATGGTCCCATAAACCGGTGGTCCTATTAACTAGATTCAACTGTATTTGCATATAGAGTTGAGAGAGAGAGAGAGCTGTCACCAAGATGGTGACGGGGGTCAACAACATCCCCCTAATGCTAAAGATAAAACATTAATTGTTGTAAAAAATAAATAAATACATACATAAATAAATACTAGATCAGTCAAAAGACCCCCCCAAAACATTTAAACACAATATAATGTCCAACAAATTCTAGTAATTTAGAAACTTCCAGAAAGTAACACAAGCTTAGGACAAGCTTTGGTTGAGCCTTTGGAATTCGACAACAGTATATACTTGTTCGTTTTCTGCTCCTAATATGACCTAGATATATACAGACAGTTCTTGACTTACAGCGCAGATCCATTCCTACATGGCTTCGTAAACCGAGTTTCGGTGTAATTCCGAACACATGTACATACCGTACATAAATAACATCATAAATAACATGGGGGGGTATTCCCGAGCAGCAACCCCGACCGCCAAGTATTCTTCCATCGTCAACACAAAAACTAAATCATGAGGAGTTACGACGTTTTACGATGCATAACCACTTAATTCGAAACAAGGCTTATGGGAGAGGTGTAACCACAAAACATTGGAACTCAAGACAGTCGTAACACAACGACTACCAGTAATAGTATCCAGTCAACACAAATTCAACATCAAAAAAAATGTCTGCTTACACCAAACCTGTGTCAAGTCAGGTCATCAAGACTTTTACAACAGCCAATTGATTACATTTTCTTCAAAATTTTCCCCTATAAATACTTCAGAATTAATTATCTCTGAAGATATTGTCATACACCCGATAATAAAATCATAAACCATGTAGTAAAAAACCAAACACTGGCTACTTGACACTCTGTGTGGCATGTCTCATGCACTGGTAGTCTTTAACCAAATGTTCTCAGAAAAGAAGTTAACAAATAAAGTAATAAATATTGTTTTTATCATGTTTGTGCAGATTTTCTTAAGATCTACTTCATTCATGCCATTTTCTCATCTTCCCTAGATTGCTCATAGCTGTAAATGAGTCAGTAATGAAATATTTTTTCAATGCATTTAAAGATATGTTGAAAATTTAATGTGACAAGATAAACCACTTAAATTGAATTTCGTGAAAGTCTCTACCAGCTGTTCAAGTATCCACCAACATTTTGAAAACATGCCAGTAATTACATTGGCTACTCTCTGAATTACCAAGTGAATAACATTTTATGAATATGCAAATGTAAACATAGTATGTGGTTTATTGTACTGTAATGGGAATGTTTGTGTATGTACTTATACAGTGTGTCAACCTTTATAAGTCAGGCAATCGCTAAAAGAAAATAGCTGCTTGTCTACACCTGTCCATATCTGCAGTCAGAGTAGTCATCAAAAAGCCGCTGGAACAGTGGCAAACAAGCTAAAGAAGGAAACAAGCTACCGTGCACAGTAAAGATGATGATAGAGTGCAGATTCCATCCGATTCTCTAGTGGTGAGCTTTGGAAATCTTTTTACTTCTTCTGTGTGGATGACTGGCATTACAATAAAGAAAATTTGCAGGAAAGTACCTCATGCCCCGAGATTGGTGATGCTGTGTTTCTGTTTCTCACAGGCCCTGGAAATCTTGTTAGATTGCATGTCATCATTAACTCAAAGTACTAGAACATTTTAAATCTAAATTTATCGGGCTCTGCCCAAAGGCTTAAGATCAGTCATCACTGTTACTATACGCAAGATAATAATCCTAAATATGTGGCCTAATCTACAGAAAATTATCTAGGATAATTTTGAGTGTTTAGCAGGTTTTGTGATTAAACATAAAACACAATCATGGCAAATTTCTGTTAACTGCAGATGCATTATTTTATTGGTGCACTCACAGCAACTCACTGCTTCGCCATCTGCATTGTCTGCACAATTTATGCCGAATGGCATCCTAGCACACCATGTGGTGGATCTGCATGCCAGCAGCTTTGATCAGAATTGGTGTTTTCTTGTGTGCCTGTACATGCAATGAGTAAGATATCGTTTGCTCAATGTATTTTGGTTTGCACATTGTTGGTTAGAGCTGGGCATTCCTACACCGCCTCACACTCATATTAGCTTACCCTAGTCATAGTGATCTTGTCTGATCTGACTGTTTGTCACAATCATCCCTATTCTGATCGTTCTGACTACCACTTTAGGTCCCCACTAGGTAGGGCGAGTAGTTCCTGCAGACGGGAGACCACCCAGACACTGTGTCAACTGGCTGCTCTCACCTTGCTTGGTATAGGAGCTTCATGGTTGTTTTATGGTAGCTCGGTGTCCACCAGACTTTATGTTATTGTGGGCATTGTGTTATTGATTGTTAGAAGATCAGGAGGTTGATGAGAAATCCCACAAACAAATCAGTCAGCGAGTAATCCGGGAACGTTCAAAGTGGTCGGTCAAGTATCAATCAGGGGATGGGAGCTTATTTAGCTTTTGTGTTTGTGACAGATTTGTTCATGTCTTTGCAAT
>JAOTRQ010101284.1:0-10189 GCA_028565875.1 Hoplisoma paleatum | reverse complement strand
CGACTATTAGTCGATTAGTTGAAGTAAATGACGACCTCTGGTCGACCAGCAAAATCCTTGGTTGTGGACAGCCCTAAAAGTAATCAAAGTAAACTCTACCTTCATTGTCAAAACGAAGTGCATTTATAAAAGTCATGTGTCCCTCAAACTCTTGCAAAAGCTGCCCATTCACGTCTTTAGTGTCCAAATTCCATGCCCGAAGAAGACCGTCATAACCACCTGTGACAACTAGGTTATGGCTGAGAGGGTGATACTGGGCACAGTATACAAATGATGGGTGAGGAAGGATCTTCAGAGCCAGGCTTTGAAGTCTTTCCATATCCCACACTCTATGAGAAGAATAAACATATACAGTAAAAACCATTTCTCAACTCACATGGTTTTGCTTTTTGTTAGTCATAATTGAAATATAAATTCATTTCCACATTAGTTTTGCTGTAGAAAAATGTTAAGAAGAATTTACCTTACTGTTCCATCTGAGGATGCAGAGAGCAGAAATCTATCATCTCTGGCCCAGCAGAGATCATATACAATACTAAGGTGACCATTAAAAGATGCCTTGACTTTGCCTGAAGGGATCTCATATACTACAAAAATACATATTATTAACATTTCATTACCCAGTACATAAATATGTTTATAAAGTTCAGTAAAACATTGGTATTGACAAATTAAGAGACACATTTAATCTTTCTACTGTTATATTTCCACAGAGGTTTGTATGAAACGCAACACAGCAATCCGTGCACCTATTGCAGCTAACCATGAATGTAATATATTTATTTACAAATAAAACTAAGTGGGATATATGGGAAAGAGTATAAATAATAGAACCACTACACACTTAACTGACTAGATATATGATAATACACTGTCTCCCAATGTGATTCATGATAGGACAGTGACAGCTTAATGGCTAAGGTACTGGACAAAGAGATTAAAATGTTATAGACACATTTTTAAATGGGGGGGAAGGGTAGAACCTACAATTTTAACGCCTAGGTTGTGGTTCTGTGTATTTCTCCGTTTTATTTAATAAACTGAAAACAATGATCATGACAAGTAGAGCCACTCACCTACTATAGGAAAAGCATCTCTGTCTGCACAAGCGGCAGCTAGAGCTCTTCCATCATAAGAAAACCGTAGAGTAACACAACCCATGTGGCCTCCTCGAAATGACAACATAGGTTTGTTTGGAATACGACACACCTGACAGCATGAAGAAAAATGTAAAAACAAACAAAAAATTTATATGCTAAATGTAAATTATGACGAAAAAAGACCTGTCCAGGCATGCGACTCCATGTTACAACTTCTGATTTGGCCTCCAGGACTCGAGTTGAAGATTTTTGGGTAAGCTCAGAGTGGAGCTCACTGTATGAGGTGCTTCCTCTCTCCTGTTGCAGAGCCATCATGGAGCGAACACAGGGGTTAACCTAGTCACAGGCAAGAGTATCGGAATTTAGAAAAGCAAATGACTTACAAAATCATGATCATGACAACAGTAGTGCCTAAAGTTGCCTCTGTCGCCTCGAGCAAGAAGTACTGGGTTCCTCCCATAGTCCAAATACATGCAGCCAGGCTTATTGGAGATACTGAAATTGTCATGTTTGTACACGAGTCCAGGAGTTTAATGTAAATTTATTATGATTAAGGGACGGTAAAGTAGATAATGGATGAATGGTAAATGGTAACACCCATTTTATTCAGAATATATATGCCCCAAATATGTACAAATAATTAAGTACAACATCATTTTAACTGATACAAATCAATAAAATCATTAAAAACTGTTAAGTTTAGTTTGAATGTTTTATACTCACATGATCAGGTAATTTGAGTCCTTTTACTGTGATGTAAAGTGTTGAGGCGTATCTGTTTCTAGGAAACTTTAACCACCACTGAAACACGTCAACAGTTTGGGGATTTTTCCTCACCCTGGAAGGAGGGCTGTACAGCTGGAGACGGAGTTTACTGTCAATGTTCAGCATGCCATTGGTCCCTACAAGCTGAAATAACGATGAGACGTGTTTCAAAAAATGTTAAGATGTATATTTCAGAAAAGAGGTTTGTATGTCAACCAATACTGTATCAGTGGCAGAGTTGCAAGAGTCAAAACTGGCTACCTGTTTAATACCACTGGTACACACAAGCCTAAATGTAGCTATTCGATTTGTAACTCAGTAATTTAGTCAATTAAATGTACCTTTAAAAAAGCCCAAGCAATTGTGCGAAATCCTTGCAAATGTGCATCTGACACATTAGCTTTTGCTTCCTCCATACTGATAAAATCGAGAACCTACAACAAAAGCTGTTTTATTAGTTGTATATTTTAATAAAGCAAAAACAGACAACACAGTATACCGAAATGAAAGAGTAAATAGAAGAACACTGGCTTACCTCAAAAAACAGAATCACTCGTGGAGCCTGATCATTAGCTTGCAGAAAATAGCTATAACGCTCATTGAAGATGATTTGTTCCTCCCACTCTGGAACTGTTGATTTGTGTTTCTTGAAATCAAAAGGCTGAGTTATGATGGGAAGGATGTGCTCAACGTTCTCCTGTTCATAAAATGATGAGACTTGACGATGGCTGAGTAAAAAGATTTACCATTAGTACATTTCATGAAACTCAGCAGTGGCCGTGTAGCAGAGCCTGGATTTGAACCCCCAACCTTTGGGTTCCTAGCCCAACGCTCTACCCACTATAGTCAGCTTGTGTCATGCAATTAAAACTACAATTTCAGGACTAAAAGAACACACACCAGTCTTCTTTCTTGACATACTGTCCGGTGATCTCATCCACAATATGTACTTTAACCATGGGGTGAGAGATCTGCAGGTCAGTCTTGAGTCTGTCGGTCCGGTGAATGAAAACTCCAAGCACCAGGCTGTCATCAAACACCTGCTTCAAAGACGCTTCCACCACCAGTTTGTCCTGAACGGACAATTCTTCAAAAAGAAACAGTTCACTCCCTTTATTAATCTACCAGCACTCATAACTCAACAGTTTTTGACTTGAGCGAAATTAAATACCCTCTTTTCTTTTCTTTTTCCTTTTCCCTCTGGGTTTTGTTGAATCTTCGTTCAATTTCATTGTTTTAGGTGATCGATCCTCCTGACTTTGATGTTGCTCTGATGGTAATCCCCTGTAAGTAAAGCAAAGATCAATAATAATAAAAACAATAACAATACTAAATATTTATAAATTATAACATTTGTAACACTTTTATTACTGGAATTATAATTTTTTTTACCACTGTGCTTTTTACACACGCAGGATTTATTCCTCTACGTTTAACCCAATCTGTGCAGTGAAATACAAATGTACACACACTAGGCAGCAACAGTGAGAAGACATGGCCAGCACAGTGGGTAGCTCCATCCACGGCACCCAGAGAACAGTCAGGGATCACTAATAGGTGGACCGAGGTCCTAGACGTTGTCTAATGCGGCCCCAATGATAAAATGTTGTTTCGTAGTGTCGCTTCATGTTTGCTCGAAAGATTTGTGTTAACGCAAACATGTCCACTTACATCTGAATGGAAGGCACAGAAAATAAAAGATTCAATAACCCAGTACGATTGATCCAGCAGAATTCTCACGTTCATTCACTACCCAGCCACGTGCTAACGAACGATAAAGTTGTTTACATTTTGTTTACTTTTTCTGTTAATAAGCACTGTGATGCATTTTTTCAAAAGCTTTCTGTTTATCTATTGAGCTGTTTAAATTTGTAGTGAGGGGGAAAATATTATTTGTGGTCCTTATAAATAATTCATTCAGTTTAAAATTTAAATGATAAAGATATTACTGCTGAAAAAACAGCTGGTCAAAACACACTTTATGCTGATTGGCTATTTCTTGTTAACTATCTCTTGACCAGCATTGGGTATTTTATTTTCTGGATGTATATATGTTTTGTATGTATATATATATATATATGTGTATATATATATATGTGTGTGTGTGTCCTTATTGGTCATGACCCTGCTGAAAGTTCTGCTCAAGACCAGCTGGTCAGCCAGGAATAATATTACCCAATATAAAAATACCCGAAAGTGACTTAATTAGCTATAACCAACCAGCATAGGGTGTGTTTTGACCAGCTGTTTTTTAGCTGGACTTTTTAACAGGGATAACACAAGTTACAAATGATGACAGTCCGGACCAGTTACCTTGACCTGACTAAATTTTCTCTAACTGGACCGTACTGAATTCAAATTAAATACCCGTTAGAGGTTAGAGATAAAGGTTCGATCATGTCGGTCATGACATGTCTCAGAAGCAAACTGGCAACCTTCCGATCACAAGCCCAGTTTTCTCACCAGCATGCCATGACGAGGTCCTTAAGATTAAGGTGGCATTCAGTTGCAACTGTAACAATTTTAAATAAAAGCCTATAAAATTAATATCAAACCCAGACATTTATATGTTCGTAAAAATTTATACTGCAAATATAATGAGGTTTGGATCTACTTCTAGTCAAGATCCTTGCACATCGAAAAAAAGACCCCATCCACATATAGTTAGCTTAGTGTATAATGATGGCATTGTGTTTAAGGTAATGGACTAGAAACCAGAAGATCACCAGTTTAAGCCCCACTACTACCACCGTTGGTCCCCTGAGCAAGACTTCGCTTTGGATAAAGGCGTCTACTAAATGCTGAAAACGTAAATAAAAATATAGTCCAGTAACGCAACCAAATAGTGTCTGCTGCTGGCACTGCCAAATAAACTGCAAGTTTCTAATCAGGGTTACATATGACGTCTCCTCTTTACAGTTACTAGATTCATTTAAATTGTACTATCGCAATAAACATTTCACACCCTATTCTTACCTCTTATCTTCTTCACGCTCTTGCAGATTCTTCTTCTTTTCCCCTTTCTCGTTGTTTAATACATCATCATATTGACTTTGGGGCTCCGTTCCATGTTTCCTGTGAGTGAACTTCTTCAGATACCTTTCTTCATCCTCAGTAATCCTTTGCTGATACTCCTGGAGAAGGTTGTCTTCAGGCTCTCTCTCTCCTTTCTGTCCACCCTTCTCTGTACTCTTGGCTTTTTTACTCTTTTTCTTCTGCTTCCCAACTTCATCAACTGATGCATTAGTTTTACATGTCTGATCATCCTCCTCTTCATTTTGAATAAGCGGTGGTGGAGGTAGGATCCTTTTACTCTTTTTTTTACCAGAGGTCGGAGTGGTACTAAGATTGGTCTTCACTGACACCTCTACCTCTCTGCGCCTGTTTTTTGTGTACCTTGGGCTTCCCTGTGCTGGATCATATGTATTATTGAGAACAGTTTCATCTTCCTCAATATCTTTGGTAAGGTTTGTCCTCAAAGTCTGAAGCTGCAAAGGCACATATGAAGGAAAAATGTTTATTATTCTAAATAGTATAGAGTTTTCCATCATGCTGGAAGTATGCATGTAACATGATCATAGTTCATTTTACTACTGCAGACGCAAGCAGAACATGTGCTTGTTATAATGAATCCCTTGGGCCTGGGACCGTGACCTGATTG
Organism: Hoplisoma paleatum; assembly: GCA_028565875.1. Taxonomy (NCBI): domain Eukaryota; kingdom Metazoa; phylum Chordata; class Actinopteri; order Siluriformes; family Callichthyidae; genus Hoplisoma; species Hoplisoma paleatum. The sequence goes on along the minus strand of JAOTRQ010101284.1, from coordinate 4,663 downwards.
CTGCTACCTTTTTTTATTGCACACGCTTTATCCATTTTTTAAGAATAGATTTGTATTTTTTATTAGTAGCTTAATAATATTTCCATTGCTGGGACCTTGTGTTCTAAATTTTGTTCTACCTCATGTATCACATGCAATTAGAATGGCAAAAATATCCTTGAATCCTTTGAGTCCCTGGCTGTTGTGATATCAGTAAGCCATTATATTGTTTTGTTATTATTTGTTAAGCATTTTACCATCATGTTTTAAGCCCCAGGTCATATCCATGACAAGAAATTGTCATACATACATGGACAATTTGGTCTCTTCGGTTTTGCCTTACTTGCATGTTTTTGGACTGTCTGGGGAAACCGGAGTACCCAGAATAAACCCTTCCAGACAAAGGGAGTACATGCAAACTCCGCACAGAAAGCCCCCGTGCCGAGCAAAGAATCCAACACGGGACATCTTTCTGTGAGGCGACTCTGCTAACCACCAAGCCATCTTCTTAATATAGTTTGTTTAATTTGTATTCTGACAAACACATATTCTACATTCATTCTACTGTTTAATAATATATACGCCCACATACCACAACATTCTCCTGCAACTCATCAGCTTGTTTGGATTTCTTCTTTTCGGAAGGAGGCTTAGTATATCTTCTTAAAACCTCATCAAAACGAGCTTTCGTCTTTGTTCTCACGTCATTTTGACCTATTTAAAGATGCTCTAAACTGTTAAAAACAGTTAAATATGCAAATAAATTATGGAGCTTATTAATTTTACCGGGCCTACCTGCTGGCATTCTTGAAGGTTGTGGTCGAAATGGTTCATTCTATATCCAAAAGATTCCTAAAACAAACATAATACAGGTCACTTCCTAAATGATACAAGCTACTTATTACAGTTTATATTAATAGCTAAAACACTAAACCCCATTCTTGGAATACTACGGTCAACAGACAAACATAGTAAATAAATTAATCACCCTTTCACAAAATTGTGAACCATTTTTTCCAAGTTTGCCACTAAAAACAATCCCACTGTCTACCACACATTGTGCATAGTAAAACACTTTGATATGCAATTGCACACAAAGACCCCAAAAGTTAAACAGAGTTAATAAAAACTCGACACACATTTCATATCAGTAAATAGAGTTAAACAGGATAAAAAAACTATTTCATTGCACTTGGTGTTTCTGAGCTGTATTGTGAGTTCAACAATCGGCGGCACGGTGGCTGAGTGGTTAGCACTGTCACCTCAAAGCAACCCCGGGTTCGATCCCCGGGTCGAGCTGGGGACTTTCTGTGCGGAGTTTGCATGTTCTCCCCATGTCAGCATGGGTTTCCTCCAGGTACTCCGGTTTCCTCCCACAATCCAAAAACATGCACTAGGCTGATCGTAAATGTTTAAATTGTCCAGTAATCACACACAAGATCCCTGTAGAGATATAAGGTTGGGGAAAGACCTGGCAACCTACCCCATAAAATGTAATTGCCGAGATATTCTGGGGGATCGGTAGCGGTCCACAGAGTAACCCAGGGTCGAAGTCGACTGAAGGGTAAAATAGAGAGAGAGTATAGTTTGGCTCGCCCCATGCACGTGACCTCCCATCTAATGTCAGAGTAAAACATACTGCTCAGATACTTCAAAGACTGAATGGTTATGATATACTACCCCCCCCCACCACCACCGCCACCACCACCATCTATGAGATTTGCTGTACATTTTATGCCCCTTAAAATAGATTTGTACAGGTTGCTAAACTGTCGTAGATAGATGGAGCACCGTTTATGTAAAACACACTCCCACAGTTGATGTTTTGATGGTTGGAGTGGACAACTACAGTGTAAAAGGTTTTATTTGGTTGATATCTGGCAACTATGAAGGACACAGATCATTTAATTCTTATTTAATTTACATTACCTATGTGCAATGCAGTACATATTGTTATTCTGATAAAGGAAACAACAATCGAAAACAATGTATTGACTATTTACTAGGCTCTTCCATAATTAATCCGCTACTGTGGAAATGTTGTGTAGATTTTCATCTACTTTATTTTATATTTACACTAACTGCTTTATTCCAGTCTGAGTCACAATGTGTTTGTCTTTATTCTAACATCGTGCACTGTTCGCCAAGGACGATTATGTGCAGATACGCATTTGGAACCCATATGTTTTGACCTTATGTAAATCGGATGACAAATGAGCGTCTCCCTGAGTATGCTTACATTGTTGGCCCCGTAATAGCTCTTCCCTGGGAGGAAACCACGTCTTTCTTATGACATTACCCCAAATAAAAACTGTTCAGTGTGGTACGGTTCACAAATGTATTTTGACCTGCTCTACAACATGAGGTGTGTGTTCTGGTTACTAGTTTTAATAAATCTTTATTAAGTCTTTTTTTATATACGATTTTTACACTTTTACACCAAACTTGCCAAACCCTGTATTTATGAACCTTTCATTGTTAACATGAAACAGGAAAGGGCTTCATCTAATCTAGGCTGTTTCCACAAAGTCGAAAGCCTGTGATGTAGTTTATGTCCATACATGAATTCGTCAGTAATAGATGTGTGGTTATGAATTAAGCTTGACGAAATGAGAAGTGACATACATTGGGCCATGTAGTGTTGTTCTTGTTGGGAATCTGCTTATCGATTTGGCATCGATTTTTAACACACAGAAATGACAAAAAACACATACGAGCACATTTTAAAAGGCTTTTCAAAGCATTTTAAACTTAGAACATGTATGTCTGAAGCAAACAAACAAACAAATCTTACTGCAGAAGCGTACATAGTGTTGGGGCAGAACTATAAACCTGCAGACTTGCATTGGCTTGTATAAATGACCGGCTCATATGTAAATGATAAATAATGGCAGGTCACTGCATTGCGGTGAGGTCTGGTTTCTTAAGGGAAACAGAGGTAGGGAGTTCTGGGAGTTCTTGCAGCAGAAATATGAGCTGAGTGCCAACTGACATGTTTATCCCCAGTCATGCACCAGGCTATGTTTACATTGACATTTTATATGTAGTCTTATATAATACAGTAATACATCTACACATGAGATCACAAATGGATTTCATACAGTATGTTTTGAAATACACCAAAACAATGTCTCTATGTGTTATCATATTTCAGTGGACCCTTGAACTTCTGAAAACTTTGTTCTTTAGTCAAATCGACTCTGTGCCAGGCATGGTCATTGTTGTTACAATAAATACAAGTATATTTCTCTGACATCTTCCATATGTGTTAAAATCTAGTGAGCTACCTTGCTGTGTTATTCCCTACATCATCTGCTACCTAAGTAAATAGGACGTTACCTTATAATTCAGGCCAATCAAACACTTACTAAGTTAACACGATTAGCATCATACCATTCATACTCAAATGCAACGAGGTGGCAAAAAGCACAAGATTGTGATAATATCTCTTTTTGTGTACTAAAAATGATCGTTACTACTAATAATTACACTTTTATAAACCTTTATACAAATTAAGCATCTAATTACTACTAAGCATTTAATAACTCTTTTCTTTGCCGTCCAAAATAAGTTTGCGCTCTTGTTACGGCATCTGTGCTGTCACAGCTCGACCACTCCATTAATTTGTCATGGCTAAATGACACCCAGATGACTGAGAGGAGAAACTAAAACATGCGAATTCAGAATCTCGTCACTCGTCACACTGCACCACTGAACTTTATGGCTGCCAAACCTACGTTCGTTATTTGCTTCCAATTTGTTCTGGACCTGGCTCTGTGTGTGATGTGTTGAGCCACACACAAATTGTTGGCAAGAAAAATCTGCCTACAAATCTGTAAACAAATCTATCACCCACATGGCACAATCCATTTTTTGAATAAGGATTTATCAAGCTTAGGCAAAGTAATGAAGTTGTGATGAGGCCAATTACTACATGTCTCATGGTAAACTATCTTAACATCTATTGATTTTATAGTCTTTGATTTGTGCGCCGATACAATTAAGGCCTTAGATGTAATATATTGTAAAAACATGCTTACGTTTCACAAATTCATGACATCATAAGATCATATGCATAACAATGCAGGATATTGTGGAATATTGCTCATGCTGGGATAACATTTCACTGGCTTATGCAGTTGTCATGCCAGAAAAACACTTTTTTACTTTTAAAAAATCCTGTAAAGGTTTTGAATTTTTGATAATGCCATTGCAGTGTGAAAGCGGTCGTTAAACAGCAGCACTTGATTCAATGTTTGATGCTTTAAAGCTCTTGTGAATGCACACATTGCAACCTCGGATCCTCTTTGCTTTTAAAACAGCTGAAACATTTTTAAATGCCTTTCACATATGAGTAGTCACATGACCTAACCTGAAAAAGGCTTTCCTAAACTTCCTGACCTGCTCCAAACCTTCTCAAGCATGCCGTTGTGTAATATGGCCGCTAAATTGCCTTTTAATAGAACTAACAGGACCAGCATAAACCTGTAAAATTCCCAGAGCGACATTTCTTCACAAACAAACTTAACAGAAAGCACAGATGGAAAAAGAACCGCTTCTCTGCCGGTGTGTTTCACAAAAGTTAAACATCAGTAGGGCTGACCGCCATTAATCGATTATTCGTTGGTCGACCGAAAAAATTACTAGTCGGCCAAATTCCATTGGTCGATTAGTCGCAGGAAAA
>JAOTRQ010101273.1:0-10189 GCA_028565875.1 Hoplisoma paleatum | reverse complement strand
CGCACGCACGCACGCACGCACGCACGCACGCACGCACGCACACACACACACACACACACACACACACACACACACACGCACACACACAAACACATACAGATGCTGAACAGGCATGTGTTCAGTAACTGCTTAGTGTAGCGGGAGGAAGAAAGACTTGTAGAGATTGTAGAGGAAACAGACACTGCTGAATTATTGAGATGGAAATGGGGGGTGTAGGAGAACAAAAGATCCCTGCCTTCTTTCATTAAGATAAATGTCAAACACACACACACACACACACACACACACACACACACACACACACACACACACACCACGCACACACAGACACATAATTATTACATCATAATACAATATTTCTGTTGATAAGTATTTGACTAATAATCAAAAGGTTGCTGGTTCAAACACTGTCAAGTTAATATTGGACTGGAGGAAACCCATGCAGACAGAGTTAAGGGTTAAAAATGTTAAGTTCTTGACTGTACACACTTATCAACTCTTTTTGTAGTTTGTTGAAGCATTTTCCTTTCTATCCATCATTATAGTTATTTTCAAGTTCAAAGGTGAGCAGCAGACTCAAATCCACTCCCAGCTGTATCCTGTAGGCCAATAGCACAGCTGAGACTGAAGCTTAGGTTTAAAGCTACACCTACACAGAGGTGTCATCAGATTCAGTTTCAACAGAAGAATAAGATCATCTGTATGACATCCAGATTGCCTATTAACTAGAACTGTGTACAAATATATTGGTCATAAAAACAGACTAACAATGTGTTAGGTGTAAAAAAAAAACCTCCAACTCAGAGCAGTAATCTCAGTCTTATGATTCATATTGCCGGGATTTAAATCTCCGTTCTGCTATCTAGCTATCCTAAAGGCACAATTGGTGTAATGGTAGACTGCACCACCAAGAGGAGTGTGTCAAGTGAAAATGAATGCTACTTAGATGCCATTTGGACTATTTACAATGAATTGGCTATGCTAGAGAAAACAATGCATAAAATGTGTAAAAATATATCACACTAGTAGATAACATAAGGGTGTTTAACAGCTTATTAATGACACGAAATTGAAAAAGGAGGAAAGGGGTGACTGGTGTTGTTGCATAGTAGAGCCAACTATTTAATAATTTCTAATGATTTGGAAAAATGTATGTCCATATTACTCATAATGCCACTGACTATACTCTCTTCTTACTAAATCATACAAAATATGGTTAAAATACCAATAAATCATATGTAGACATTATTGTGGTTGGGTAGCATTATAGGTCACCTAGTATTAGATTTTTTCTTAATTTCTAAATGTCTTATTTTGTTTGAAAATTGTTAATTGACTATTTTCTGAACATTTTCCATGAAATCTGGCTTCTGACACTGCCACAGCTTCCTGTGCAACCCTGGAGTTCTTGCCCCCGATCCCCTGTCACTTTCCTGTATGTAATTATCCTCAGCTGTGGTTCACAAGACTAAATGGGTCCGTGGGGAACATAGATTTGTATTTTCAGGGAAATTTGAAACAAAATAGAAAGGGAAATTGGTGGCAGGCCTCAAAAATTAGCATTCTTTAAGGCTTTCCTTTTTAGACATTAAAGATAAAATGGCTGCTAGGCCGGATAAAGAGGTACAGGGGGTCGAGATCGTTTGCGGCACACCCTTTGTCTGAAACCTTGGGGTTGCAGACAGGGTGCCTATCGTTACTGTCCCCCCACTGTTCCAGCCTCTGAAGATGGATTTCATTTATTATTGATGTGTGTTTGGACCAGTTTAGGATTGCATCACTGGGTTGCAGTTAGCTGCGATACTCTCTGTTACACCACTGTAAAAGAAAACACTAAAAGAAAACACTAGCATTTGGCCATTTTTTCTTATTTTTCTTCTTATTATTATTAATATTGATTTATTTTTACTGATAATGACCTAGTAGGTAGAACTGTTGCCTCACACCACAAGGTCTTGGGTATTATTCCCAGATGAACTGGTCTTAGCTTATAGTTTTTTGTTTTTAGTTCCAGGTGTCTGTTAGGATTTATTTTGTTCGTTTTGTTTTCAAACAGTCCAAAAACATGCTGTTAGGTTCATTGCAGATACTAAATCCCCTTTGTTGTTATGGTTGTGTGTGTACTTACCCTGTGATGTACTAGTGACTTAACCATTGTGTTACTGGCCTTTTACACAAAATGTGACCTGCTGTGACCCTTAGAACAACTTTATCCCTGTAGTTGTGTACACGTAGGTACTTTATTAAATTATATTGGGTAACACAGTGGCTTCACATATGAACAAGGTCCTGAATTTGATCCTCAAATGGTCCATTCTGTTTGGAGCTCTCATCTTATTTGTATAGGTATAGGTAAATATTCTAGTTTAAGCACTCTATGACTCAAACTCAAATATATATGGTAGTCACCAACATGTACTATTAAAGATAATTTAGTCTTTTGTCACTGACTGTGGACTTAATGGTATTTCTCTCTCATAAATACTTTCCTTTTGTACATATTATCTGCATAGTTGTGCATATAAAACACCTGTCCAGGCCTGCAGTGGAGATCAAACTTCACCTGCATAAGGTGGGCTCGTATGGAGATCTGTAAAGTCACTCACGGATCTTCATTACCTCTTATCTCTGTCCAAGTGTCATCAACCAACCAGCAGAGACCACAGTATGATTACTTGGTGCGGTCCTTCCACCTTTTGTACCAGGCGTAATGCTCCATTCAAGTGACTAATTAAGGTCTTTTTTTGGGGTCATTTAGATGGCACAGTTATAAAACACACTGACCCCCCAGTGCTAAGATTTTGGGTTTATGGAGCTCTTGTTTTACTGCTGTACCAACCAAGCGCTTCCTAATGATGACTTTTAATTAGCTGCTTGGGTGGAGCAATTAGCCTGGCTCAGTAGTCTGAGACTCTAGGTTGGGCAGGCATGGCAAAGTGACTTACAGAAGTGGTAACATAGCAAACATTACTTCACTTTACAAGTACAACAGTGCTCAAATAAAATTCTGCTGAAAGCCTGTAAAACAAGTCAACATGCATTTAGTTAAATAGTTAGTTAGTTGTACAACAAAATAAGCTTTAGTTTTTAGCAAAGGTGGTTTGTTTTTAATTAATTTTAAAGCGTACAAGTGATTCAGAAGTTTGAACATACAAGGGAAGTACAAGTACAGCTGATTTCTTCTGTAAAGTCAAATCTGGAGAATCAAGTCAAGTAAGAAGTTGTGTGGTACAGACCAGGAGTATTATTAAGCCTTAAAGGCATTTTGGAGCTGGTAATTTTTTAGCTTAGTAGTCAAACTTCTGTGTTTGAAACTGAAATATGACCCTAAATAAGAATAAGCAGTAATAAAACCATATTGTTGGTGGATCTATGGATGCACTTCCCATGTAATGATACCTTTAATTTTTATTTTTCTGACCAAAATAATACCAATGATTACGAATTTTGGTGAGGAAATTCACAAGCATGGAATACTGGATGAATCTTTACAATCAATCACCAGCACACCAGTGTTGCCGCAGTAACCTTTGAAAAAGTGATGCTTCATAATACAGCAGTGAAGAACCAAAATAGTGAGTGCTAATGAGATTTTATAACACTTCTCAGCCCAACTAGGACTGTATTAAAAGCAAGTGATGCCGTGGTGCAACGACTCCAATCTCTTATAGCAGACTATTAAACTAACACATTGTTACAAGAGAAAAAAAGATTTTATTCGTTATCTTAGATTCTGCTTCAGACCTGGTCACAGATCTAGATCAAATGCATCATATTGTGTTTTCTATTGTGTCATTAAAAAACAGGGAAATTACCTACTTTTTCTGTTACTAAACAATTTTTATATTAACCACATTATATCCAAAGATAATCAAAAAGAATGTGAAGGATAATCTCATCCCTGAACATTTTCTTAATTAAAATACCCTTGCTATCCTCTTAAACTACAACTGTCCAATGTCACAAACCTTCAGACCTTAAAGCTTTTAATAAACTGAACTGATACTGACATGTTTTATTTACAACTGAGTAAAACTTTCAATTCTGGTTCTAAGAATTTAGTTTTAGTTTTTAAAAGTAATTAAAAGCAATTTAGTAGGCAGCAGTTTAAGACATCTAAGAATTTAGATAACCTTCTTCTTAGGCTTCATTTTATTACTATTGAACATTGATGGACCTTCATAGATTGCTGGTCACCTTCCAGTTCACTTGAAACATGATCTGTCCTGAATCAGAAACCTTCAGGTATTGAAATTTTAATAACCTATTCTGAAACTTTCTTTTCCAGTTCTCCCGCTACTCTGAGACTAAGTGTTTCTTATTTTACGTTATACCAAAGAATTTTTCATTTTACGATATACAGAGTTAAACTTCAATAATTAAAAAAAAAGTTTTAACAAATTATTCAATTCTGGAAGTCTTTATTTTATGGTGCTGGTAGTGATTGTGTTTGAATTTAAACAATTTAACTGTATGCCATACAAGTTGTCATGCAATCAAAAATAGAATTCTACAACACTTGGTGTGTGCTTTGGATTATAAGTTTAATATATCTCAAATTGACTTTAAATAAAAGAAATAAAACAAAAAAATTAATAAATTATTAAATATAAGAAATATCCTAAAGGTAAATCATATACACGTTACAGTGGTGATATAAAGGTAATTATTATAATGCTTCACCTTGATCAATATGAAAAAAAATTCCAATTACTTTTGTTTTACAATTGCAAATGCATCAGAACTATTTAATAAAAAAGCTGTGGTTCTAAACACGCCTAAAATCTAATTCCAATAATTTATGGCATCACTTTGAATTCCATATGTGTAGCAATGGTTCTGCAAACGGGCCTTATCATAGTCAGCCAGTTTCTGCTCACCTGCCATTTATTTTGGACCATGCACACATATACACCAATCTCTTTCACGTTCAAAATTTGACAGCCTCCAATGAACTTCACTGACCTCTATCCTGGAATCCAAATAGTCTTTCCAGACTATCTTATTTTTCTCATTCACGTGCTTATCAACTTTTTCTCAACTTTTCTAAAATCTTCACAAGATTTTGGTGATCCAATCCTGCCAAGCTCCATTCTTGCTTCTCATCTTTGCTACTGTAGCAGTAAAGCTAGAGTGGACTTACTTCCCCTTAAGGAGTTACTACAGTAACAGATGGTGCTTAGTACCTGGTCTGTTGCTTGAAGGAAGAGAGGAGAAAACAAATGAAGCTGAAGTGGATTTGGAACCACTGGAGAAAACCACTAAAGGCAAGGTTTCTTGATTTGCATGGTGAATTTAGGACAGAGGGATTATTGGAAAATTAAAAATTTTGAAAACAATAGTTTAGGATGTGGTAACTGCTGATATATTCACCTCACATGCAAAATTCCCCCCTATGCACCCAAGGATATTTAAAAAGCTTATAATTTCATTTAAAATCGTATTTTGCCAATATGATTAAATATGGTTTCAGTCCTTGATTATTCTCAGCTAATCTGGACAACAAACACAACTGGTGATTGGTTATGCCTTAAGTGTAATGGGGAATTTGCTGGTGAAAGCATGAACTAAAACTTGATTTGAGCAGTGTTAAGACCACAGAAGGGTTAACTGTTAACAGATCAACATGATTATCTCAGCTAAAGATTTAAAACATGCAAACATGTTACCTTCAATCAGTGGCCGAGATAAATTCTTGGCAGAGTGGTTTTTTTTTTTTTGTGTGTGTGTCCAAGGCATAAAACCTCTTTTGGTGTATGTGACAAACTGCTACATTGTCCAGGCATCTTTTTCATGGAATTGCAGTGCCAGCAGGTCTTTAACCTCCTCAGTGAACTGAAACTCCTCTTAGCTTCAGCAAATGATGTTTGAACAACCAACAACACACAGATAAACACGGACTCTACAAGCCAGTGTCTGAAATAAATTCTGTTTACAACAAGATGAAGCGACAGTGGCGATGCCCAGTCACAAGAAACGGCAAACCCAATCAATGTGACAATGTGAGACGTCTAAAAGAAACATGTTTCAGCTGTCATTTTCTGCTTGGTCTTAGTGCTTGACCCTTCTCAGTGTGATATAGCATTTGAATGGTATAACATGCCAGTGACTAAAACAACTTTTGAAAAGAAATTCCCAAATTACATCCCTGGGGACTCATCCAATGATGGACTAACAACCTGCCAAAGGTTTTTCTGACATGGATTCCAAGCAGTGTAATGCTTTGATGAAAATAACACGTACAAATTAAAGCAATAAGAAAACCGAGTTCTAGTGTTCTTTCACACCAGTAGAAAGTAAGCAAGCAAATTTCTGTATATTGTTTGTTAGCTCAATCCCACTCTTGCACATGGACATAAACTGTATGCATCATTTCACCCTTACTAGACACAGACCCACACAGACATGACCACAATTGTCAAATCAATTTAATTATATTTATTTATTCTTAGGCATCAGTGCTTACCCCAAAACATGGCACCAGCTAATAAAGGAAATTGTGTCTATTTTTTTCCTTCCTGAATAGCAAAACTGTCAGCATGCTTTCGATAATTCTGATTGAACTAATGTAAAATAAAAAGAGATTGATAAAACAGATCATTTTCTTACAACAATTAGATGAGCTATCATATCTGTTACATATCTTCCCCATTTATAGACTGAAATAAATCACTGGGAAATGATATCTTATGTGTCATCTTTCCCATTAGCACTGATGCGTTTTAATCAATTGCTTTAAAGCAGGGGAAACAGACAAACTGCAAACCGGGAAAAAGAAATTCCATAAAAAACAATTTCTGGAAGCCAGGCCACATTAATAACTTTCGTCGTGGCTGAAAAATCCGCAACTTGTTCGAATGAGAGGTTTCCATTCCCGCCCCACTCTCTTCCTGCCACCCTTTCTCTTTCTCCTTCATCGACGTTCAGCCCTTGCTCCAAATGAACTGTTTATCCCATGTCCAATTCTGTGATCGATCCCGCCTCCTGCCGAATCAGACTGAGCCTTACCTTTCTAACCACCGGGAGCTGTTGATTTGAAGCACTTATCTGGAATAATCTACCCAGTTCAGATCAATCCTCCCTTGCAGACTCTTTCTTTAAATTAGAATGAATTGACCAGAATGCACCCTATACCAACCATTCACTCCCTTTACTGTTTTCTATTTGGTTGCTTTTCTGATGATGTGCTTCATCCATGAATTAACCACAGTTTGGTGTGCATTCATTCCATTGTGTGAATATCTACAAGTGGTTCCTATTGAATGGTTGGTTTCACAGAACCAAAGAGGAAAAAACATCTCTAATTACTTTCTCTTTACTAAGACTTTACTTTACTCTCTTTATAAGCCCTTAGTGGCCAATAATGATTCTTTTCATCATATTTTTATTCTGCATACCTCGATAATTCTGATTCGAATTAACTGGGTTCATGTTATTTGTTTCCTGCCCTTGTTTTTTACTAATTACTAAGTTTCTAATAATATCCTTTCCCACTGTGGTGGCAAATATCTGTTGTTAGACCAGAAAAGGTGTAGTTTTTTGATTAGTTCTTGTAGATTGTGTAGGGTGGAGGTGTACAGCAAACCTCCAGATGACCCACTGTCGCATATTTACTTTTGCCTTGCCATCACAGTCTGAGATTATTTTTGAAATAATTGTGGTTACCGTGGAGACTGAAGCCATCTAAAAAGGCGGGGTAACCTGGGTGTTGATGGTGCAAAAGAGCACTTGGGGGCAATTGCCTTGGCAACGCACAACAGAAACCATGGCAACACTGGTTCATGCATTCTCATATTAAGATGCTCCAGGTATTAATGTTGAGAGAAACAATAATAAAAATGTCTTTATAAAAAAATTATAAAAATGTTAAATAATAAGGTTTTTTTCTTTCCAGCACATTCTCCATTATCATTCAACTTCAAATAAGAAAAAGGTAGAACAGCATGCAAAATGAAACTCAACTTCATTTCATTTAATTAAAAAAAAATCTGTCTCTGTATTTCAGGTCTGCAGCACTTTCTACTTTGTATTGTTGCCATTCCTTTTTAAAACAGACAAAAATATTTTTGGCCCAAAGTAAACAATGTAATTTAGTGTTTCAGCTTTTATTTAGTCTCATTGTTCCTGCAAACACGTCTTAAGATTTGCAACAGTGCAGGTTCATCATTTTTACAACACAAATGCAATCAGGACAAGCCGATTCCAAATCCACTTGTTTCTCAATCATGACCATGTAGTGTGTGCAGCATGTAGCTTTGCATTGTCAAAGCAGTTGAAAGATGCATGGACAGAAGTGAAAAAGACCTTTGCAAAAGTCACTGACACAGGTCAATACGTCAAAGTAACCTTAACCTCTAAGATCTAACCCTAGAGTTGCTGATGATGAACTTATGTATGGTCAAAATCTTAAATATTGATTAATCTGATCACAATAAACATGTCTACTGTGCAATGCTTTAACCTAAATTATTCTGAAAAGTCCACAATACTTAGGTACATAAGGTATTTTTTTCTACACTGTTTAGTTTCAAAGGACATTTCTTAATGTAACTCTGTATTGTAAAGCTTGACCAAGGCTTGCCATAGAGATTTCTTGCCCATGTGTTTATATCATCTATTGTGAGTGGCATTTCTATATGCAGTGCAATCTGAGAGATGCTTTTTACACTCTGAAATGCCTCCTGATTCCTTAATATATTTAATGATAGAATGCAGTGTGGAGGAATAAAATATGTGAATCTTGTTTGCTTTACGTTAAATTAGCAATACATTGCTTTTTGAACATCATGCACTTGTTATAAAAATGGAAATCCTTGACTAATTTTGCTTCTTAAAAAATCAGCCTTGTCAGACTGCCGACTAACCCAGAATCACCCACCTGTTGTAGGCCTGAAATGCAGGATGTATTTACCTCCTAAATCTCTAACATGCAATAAACAAGACAACAAATTAGCACTTAAACTATAAACTTTGCTTCACTACTACTGTTTCAGAGAGCCAATAAAACAAACCCTACTCAGTGTTTCCTTCTTCAAACACTTTGTCTACTGTGAGTACAAAGATTGGCTAATAGCATCTCTGAAACTTTTTTAATTATTATTTGCTGCACCTATGGAGTTTTTTTGAGCAGTTACAATGTACAGTTGCATAACTCGGTCATGTAGGAGTAGAACCTAGCAGTAGGAATCCAGTTTGAACAAGACATTAATTATTCATGTGCACAAAACCTTCACCCTATACTCCCAAAACTGGAATGTACTGTAATGTAACATTAATAAAACTAAGATTGTAGCTTCACGATACATTTAAAAAAAAATATTTATCATTCTATTTACAGAAACATTAACTTTAAGCAGAACATGAGTCAAAGCTATCTATGTCACTCTGTTTGTCTGTGAGTCTAAAAGCATCATATTCTGCTTTATTCTATTGAACAATTGTCTAACCAACCAATCATTTCATCATCTTAAATGCAAGAATGTTGCACACTTTTGACCAAGGCTGCAAACTTGTAAAACTTCTATCATGTTTCGCAAAAAGAAAGAAATAATAACAGATCTCTACGTCAGAATGAATGAAAAAAAAAAAAAAATAGTTTTATTTCCAACAGTGATTAATCAGTCTGCATTGTCTTGCTGCTGTAAAAATAAATTTTAATGAGTAGTGTTTTATTTAGTTTAAATCCTGTTGTCCCCTCCGATCTAAAAGGTTAGGGGACAAGAGAACTATGTTACAGTGCTACTGCAGCATGTAGTGTAGGTGCTGTTCTTCTTGAATCTGGGGGGTTTCTTTAACCTTATAAACCTGAAGGAGTGTATTGGCTTCTCTAAAAAGCCCCTGTGTAGTAGTGAGGAAGTGAATAAGCTCTGTAATTGATTAACCTCTGTCATCATGTGTTCTCCTGCCTTGCATCCAGCTTTTGAAGGTAAACCCTGGAGTCATGAAAGAAAGTGTTATTATTTGGACCTGTTCCTACATGTTTTTTTTACTGAGCCTTGACCTTTAAGTTGCTTGTTTTCACCTGTATTCTGGCAGAAGTACACTATGATTCTACCTTCCCGCTGTCCCCTGAGTGGTGGTGAGTGTGACTGTGCTAAGAGAAGTAGTGCATTAGCATCATCGTGACAGTGGCAATGTTCATAAGAATTATCACAGAACCTTGAGAAGCTCTAGCAACCTTGCGTGTTGT